>CAJVSB020000938.1:0-109116 GCA_911865555.2 Thlaspi arvense | reverse complement strand
TTTCAAATTGCCTTGCATATCTTTTCTTAATAGTTAGTTGATTGACCAAGGCTAAAAGTTCTGATTGGGGTACTAAAACAATATGTACAAAGAGGAATAAGAAAGAAAAAAATAAGAATTCACAACTCTGGAGTTAATCCTTGTTTTCATTTTTTCTAAATAGGCTGTTTGATTTGCCAAAGCTTTTATTTAAAAAGAGAACAAAAAGAGGATCCTATTTTTCTAAGCAAAAATGTATTCTTAGGCTCCTTACTTAGAAAAACTAATCATATGGCCTAAAAGCTCCATTCTCATATCAAGTAGAAGAAATTAAGTTCTAAAGGAAGCAACTATAAATAAAGCAATTTTCTAATTCATACATAGATCAATGTTGATAAAATGCAACATTGTGGGTATAAAAGACCTAGAATACTAATAGCAACCATGAGATCAAACATATCAAGGATATCCCCTAAATTATAGGATGAAAATAGAAAATAAATACACACTAAATATATCACCATACCATCAGGAGTTAGATAGAAAGTATTAGAATATAAACAAAATATCTTATTGTAATGCCTTAAATAGCTTACCACCATTCCAAACTATATGACCCATGATTGACCACAAAATCTTATTCTAATTCCTTAATACAACTTGATTAACAAATACATGCTTCATATAAGCAATGAAAAGAACACCTTCCACAAATCTAAACCCACTTTATATATACACTCTCTTTATATCAAACAAGCCTTTAATGAACTAAAACAATCATAACAGTGCTTTTTTAAAATTTTAAATATTTTTTACTAGGAATTATTCTATGGCCTAAAACTCTCTTCTTATATTTAATAAACTAAAACATGTTTGAAACTATACTTTTAAAAATTTTAACTATGAATTATGCTGCATTATGTTGCCAATAATATGCACACACACACACACAAACACACATCCTTAGCCCATATAATTTGTTATTTGAAATGGTTTAACAATTTGATTTGAATTTGAAAATAGATTCATCTAATTATGACTGACAAGAGTTGGATTGGGAACCAATTAGATCAAATGGATTCTTAAATGGAGTAATCCAATTTTTGGACTTTGCCTTTTCAAATGGATTTATAAATGGACAAATAGTGTGTCCATGCATTACTGTGATTTCATGGGTCTCAAATCCTAGTCCATCAAAATCTACCTAATGGTGACCATACTAGGTGTACAAAGGATGTAAGCAGTGAGGAGCTATAAGAGTTGCTAAAGGATGGGAATCAAGAACTTTATCCTGGTGTACAAAATACAGCAAACTGTCATTCATTGTTCATTTGTATCATATAAAGTCTTATGTGGTGCAACTAATAAAACATTTATAATGATCATTGACCTTTTAAATGATACTTTTGAGTATACTAAACTACCAATATCTTTTTATGAGGCAAAAAAGATGATTAAGAGATTAGGTCTAAGTTATGATAAGATTCATGCATGTCCAAACAATTGTATGTTGTATTGGGGACCAGAGGATGAGACAAGGATAAATGCAAGAAGTGTAATACATCTAGGTGGAAACCAAATGAAAATAATGGTGGTGCAAATAATTTGATGGATGGACAAAAACAAAAAAAAAAAAATTGCAACCAGCGAAAGTGTTGTGGTAGTTCCCACTTATACCTAGAATGCGAAGGCTGTACATGTGTTCTATAACTGCAAAGGTCCTAAAATGGCATACCATGAAGGCTAACCCAGATGGTTAGTAAGACATCCTAGAGATAGTAAAGTATGGAATGAGTTTAATTTATTGTATCCAAACTTTGCTTCAGAGTCTTGTAATGTACGACTTGCTTTAGCTACAGATGGTTTCAATCCATTTGAACTCTAAGTTTCCAATAATAGCATTTGGCCCGTGATGTTGTATATTTATAACTATCCTCCGTGGTGGTGTATGAAGCAAACTTCTCTTATCATGTCGATGATAATCCCTGGTCCTAAGATGCCTGACAATAGTATTGATGTTTACTTGCAACCCCTTGTCGTAGAGTTAAAAAAATTGTGGAATGGGGTAGATGCTTATGATTCCTTTACTAATGAAATGTTCCGAATGCGTGCTACCTTGTTTTGCACTATTAGTGACTTTCCAGGTCTTGATAACCTTTCTGGGTGGAATACACATACATTGCTTGCTTGTCCATCATGTAATTTTGCTACAGAATCCAGAAGGCTAAAATTTGGTAGGAAAAATTGTTTCATGGGACATCGTTGATTTTTTACCACTTGATCACAAGTACAGGCACAATCAGCAGTCCTTTGATGGTTCTAGTGGAGTTAAGACCTGCCCCTATCCCACCATCTGCTCAATCCTCTTAAGACAAATTGAGGAAAGCCACAAAAGGCCTCGTGAAAGTGCACAAGTGAGTATGGCTCACAACGATAGAAGAAAAAGAGTATTTTCCTGGATTTACCTTATTGGGAGCATAATTTTATTCGCCATTGCCTTGATATGATGCATATAGAGAAAAATGTTTGTGACAATATATTGTTCACAGTGCTTGATGACAAAAATAGAACAAAAGATAATTTTTTAAGCTTGTAAAGACTTATAGGCCATGGAAATTAGAAAAGAACTTCATCCATATCCTAATTGTTTGCAAGTTCCTCTTGCATGCTTTAAAATGAAATATCTAGAGAAAAGATGCTTTCCTCAAAAGTTCTTAAAAGTGTGTTTTTTCTAGATGGTTACTCATCAAATATTTTTAGGTGTATTGATCTAAGAAACGAAAGATCTTTGGTCTAAAAAGTCATGATTCACATATTTTAATGGAGCATATTCTTCCAGTTGCCTTTAGAAGATCTCTACCTAAAGAAGTTACTTCAATGTTGATTGAGTTATGTAACTACTTTAGAGAAGTATCATGCAAAGTTTTAGATGTCAAATATTTAGAGAAGCTTCAACAACGAATTGCCTTGACCCTTTGCCATATGGAAATGATATTTCTTCTATCCTTTTTCCACAATTATGGTTCATTTGGTCATCCACCTTGAGATGAAGCAATGAATGCTGGTCCAGTACATTATAGATGGATGTATCTTGTTGAATGGTATAACCTTCATTTTATTATATATGATTAATTGATGGCATATGTTATAGATTTCACTCTCATATGATTTATGTCCTTTTATTGTTAGGAACCCTTGGTCATTTAAAATCATATGTTCGTAACAAGGCTGCACCAGAAGGTTGTATAGCTGAAGGGTACGTTATTGAGGAATGTCTCACATTCTGTTCTAGATATTTGAAGGATGGTAACATTGAAACAGGTTTAATTGGCCAAGACACAATGATGATAACAATGAAGTTGATGTTAGTAGTGAATCTATTGTTTTGTCAAATTTATTCCAGCATTGGGTAGGATTGTTGGGGCTGCCAAGATTTTTTCTTTGCTACCCTTGGAGAAAATACAAGCACACCATTATGTGTTAACGAATTGTGAACTAGTTGACGGGTTTCATGAGTAAGTTATATGTTCTTATTCGTACCTTATTCATTTATCATCATCTATTTAATACATCATATATAAGCACGATCTGTTCTTTCAGGAAGTGTAAAATTGAGGTCACTAGGATGTATTGTGGTAGAAAAAACCTCTCAAAAGCTATGGAACAATACATGCATAAACATTTTCACGAATGGTTTAGAGATTATGTAAGCAAATGCAAATTTCATTCTACATTTTTTGTTTTGGTTCTCAAAAGCTGATTAGTGTATATAATTTGTTTTAATTGATTTTAATAGATCGCAAGAAAGGATGATCCAGATATTATACCTGAAATTGAATGGCTTGCACAAGGTCAAATAATATTGCAAGAAAATTTGATGGGTACAACATACATGGATTTAAGTTTCGTATTGAGAAGAGGGAGCAAGGAATGAAAACACAAAATAATGGTATTGTTATGTCTGCTATTACTAAGAGATTTTCTGGTGGTAAGAAACCCATTGAAAGATCAAGTGATGATATGTACTATGGAAGATTGGTTGACATCATTGAATTAGATTATTATGATAAATTAAAAGTCATGCTTTTAAATGTGTTTGGGTAGATACTACACCTAACAAGGGAATCAAGAAGGATCAATTTGGATAACAAGTGTAAATTTTTCCCGCTTGATACACACTAGTGTAAATGAAACAGATGAACCATTCATCCTTCAACTGACGCTAGGATGGTATATTATGTTGATGATCCAATTGATCCAGGCTGGTGTTGTGTTTGTCATATGAAGCCTAGGGACTTGTATGATATGGGAGATGTGAATGTAATGGATTCAGAAGAGTCATCAATGGAGGGCATACCTTTTTGTGAGCAACATTTGGAGAATATTGAAGACTTACATTTAGTGAGGAATGGTGTCAACGATCAAGAAGAAGAACAAGATGAACTAAATTATGATGAAGATCATAATAATTGTAGTGATGACAATAATGAAAGAATGTTATACTAGTTTATTAATTTTTGTTATGTATTTTGTAATTTTGAAATATAGTTCATTTTGTACTTAAATTGAGAATTTATATGCATTGCTTGACTTATATCTCGATTTGTTCTTCTTATGCATTATGTGGTATTTATTTTGGTTCTATGTTTTATTTGTTTGTGTTAGCAAATTGTGTAGGCATTTGATTCAATATGAGGAGAAAGGATAAAATTTCAGGGCAAGCAATGTTAGAAAAGCTATGAGGACAACAACGTGGCAGCAATGATACAAATCAAGATTTGCAACAATAAAATATTGTCATTTAGCTTAATCCCCAACCTACAGTCAACATCACACCTCTTTCGTCAAGTAGTGGCAACTTAGACTCTTTATCAAGTTCAAATGAGACTCAATCACAACAAAAAGAGGATCATCTAGTTGTTAAGATTAGAGATAAAAGCTACGTATAATTAATATATGTAACATTTCTCTTTTTGAAGTAGTGAGTTTCTTTAATGTCTCAAATATACCTGCCTACATATCAATCACAACTTGTTGTTCTCTTTTTATGTATCTGTATGTATAGCACTACTTAGTACTTGGTACTGTATGTATAGCCCAATTCACATGCTTAGTACTTGATAGGCAACTATCTCAACCCTTCTATTAATCTCATAAATCAAAAAGTCTAGAACTTAGCATATGATTAATATAGTATCTTGTGTTGTCGCATTAAAAAATATATGTTAACTCTACTTTGTGTGCATAATGGTAGATACCTCTACACAAGAAATTACAACTTGTAAAATGCAAGCAAATCAGGTTTGGCATTTGGAAAAAACTGAAAAAGTTATTGTAGAAATCAATGGTAATGAACAAGGCAATGACAATGGTTCAAACCTACTTGTGAGGTTTCTTGGTAAACTTGCTCAAAACTAAATAATATGTCCTATATCAGTTGAAAAATGGCATTCGATGCCAATTGAGAAAAGGATCCAACAATGGAACTCTATTGAGGTAACAATCTAAATTTTCGATTACTTTAATATTTTATAATATCTCCGTTGTTACTAAAGACTCCTATGAATTGAATTCAAATATTTAAAGGAACAATTTGAGTTTGATTATGCTGTTGGCATCAAATGGGCTATGAGTACCTTAGGTGAAAGATGGAAGGCCCACAAATACAAGTTAAGATGCAAGTACTTTTACCCTAATAAAAATAAGGAGGAGTTACTTGCTAATCCTCCTTCGGAGGTAGATAGTGTTGATTGGACTGCTTTTGTGCATCATTACAAGGATGAAAAGATGAAGGTAATCATTCTTTTAGGAATTATTTTACTTTGTTAGTTTCTAAGAAAACATGGTCTGTAATGGCTATGATCTTTTAAACTTATAGGCGCTAAGTTTGCAAAACACAATAAATCGTAAGAAGCTTAAAGTCACCCATGCTGGTGGTAGCAAAAGCAATGCAAGGAGAGGTCGTGAAATGGAAGTTGCTTTGTGTTGGTTTAGATTTAAGAAATTTTTGTATTAAATTATGTCTGTTGCATGTAATACTTGTTATTTTTACATTTATACATGATGTTAAGAGCATAAATTGGGAAGGCCTGTATGTCGAAATGAGATCATTTTATCAACTTTGCTCAAAAAAGATGGAAACTATGTGAATGCAAATGGCAAGGTTTTGGCTGTAAGTATATATAACATAATTTTATTTCTTATTATGATTTGCATAAAATACAAGTTGCAAGACTTAATGTTTATTTGCATTTATGCTTTTTACTCTTATGTAAGACTTAAGGTTTCTAATGAATATAATAGAGAATCAATTGTATTTCATCAATTTTGTTAGATATTTATATATTTTGCATCAACTACAAAAGAAACATGCCAATTATTTCTAGATAATTGGAACAATTGAATGGCATTGTCAACCCATGAACTAAACGTACTAATCCCTCATCAAAGCCCTATGCAATCAACTTGTTTCCTTTAGAACTACAGGCAACTTTAAAATGTCAATGTAGCAGGTATACCAATAAAACCAAAGCACCATTTCGAGCATTAAGTTGATTAGCAATTATGTTTGGAGTATTGATGGACTGTTGTATATGTATATGAACTGGTTTTTAGGAGCTCAACATTTGAGCTAGTTTTTAGGAGCTTGACATCTGAGTTGCAGATGCAAGTGGATTGAAATTATAGAAGTTGCAGATTGAAGTTGGGAGCTTCAGGAACTCCTGGCAAATGGAGTATTGTAGGTCTGTAAGAAGTGATTCACCATATACAGAATATATCACCCAAGTATAGGTACTTATTTTTTTAACAAACTCCTGAACATGAGAGCCAATTTTCAACTGAGATTTAGTAAAATATGGTCTAATAATTTTCAATTATAATTTTTTGAACCTTTCGAGGGGAGATTAGTTTGGAATACTACCAAATTACTTGTTCTCTTTTATGTTTTGAACAAGTTAATGTTTTGAACAAGATAAAATGAAGAAGACTGGGTTAATATATACCACTAAAAATGGATATTTAAATGACTAATTTGAAGAAATGGGGAATTCCTATTTCATTTCATAAATTGACCAAAAATTAGAAAATTAAAATTTAGATACCAATAATGAATAACACAAAGACTTAAAGAGTTAGATAATTTACTATAATTAGTTCACATTTATCAAATATAATAATCATAATATTATATTATTTAATTATGTATGATGTAAGTGTCATTAAAAAAAATAAAATAAACTCAGTGACAAGGGTTAAACATATTTATTCTAATTTTGGATGATTTTCTTAGCAAAAATAAGATAACCTTTAAAAATGTTATAATTTCATTTATTATATTATAACATAATGTGTTTGTACAGTTGTTTTAGATTATGACCATTTTGTTTTTAATTGCTGCAAAGGAAACAAATATTTCCCTAAAACAACCCTGCTAAAAGTTGGCATTTGTTCTTTTGCTTAGTTAGCCGTTGATTGTATTGTCAATTCCCAAGAAATGTATCCCATTACCCTTCATGAAACCCCATATTAACAACTATACAATTTTTTTATTAGAATAATTAATTAATTCGCATTCATTGCTATATGAGAAGTTCATGAACAAAAATGAATAAAGTACTTGGGATTTCTTTATGTGAGACAATAGTACAATAGCTTGATGCTCCAGTGATCAATTGTTACATAATAATAAGGGACTATTATTAAATTTTGAAATTGCAGAAATTGATACATAGCTGTGGTCAATTCTGTTATGGTACAGATGATTTAATTTTGGGTATGAGAAAACTGAACATACAGGCTAACATCTGAGCAAAGTAGAGCATCGATGTGAAGAAGTAATTTAAACCTGATCAAAGACAATTATAGGTTCTTCTAATGTTACTTAATACAAAATTTGAACAGAAATTCCCCCTACCCCCGGATCAAGCTACTGTATCAATAGGTGGTTTCAATATATAACAAGGGTAATCATTAGGTAAGTGCCCATGTTAAATCTAAGAAGAATTTACTTTCACAAGTCTTTGGAAAGTCAATTAATATGGGTTGATTCAAATCTGTTGCACTTAATAGCATCCAGGGCTCTAGACTTTGGAATTAATATAGGCACACTCCAAAACTTGAAAATTTAGAGATAATGGATGTTAGACAGCACCTTGGTTTATGATTCTCCTATATGAGATTCATCTTCATATGGATAAGAAATTAATCTGTGAAAATAGAAAAAGATATAAATGAAGGAAGAAAAAACATAAAATAGAAAAGAAAAAGAAAAAGAAATCAAATATTATATATATATATATATATAAATTTCTAAAGTTGATTTATAACTAACATAATTAATTATTTTTATTTATATAAATTGTGGATAAATTGGTTCTTCTTTAAAAAAGAGTTTTTAGTCGAGTCAAAGATCTTTTTATTCTTCTTTTCTAGACCATAATCCCGATTCAATTTTTTTTTAGTAATCATAGCCTTATAAAAATGAGAAATCATGATAGAGCTAATCTAATCTCTTAAAGATATCATAAGCATAGCTAGAACATATCAAGATGCAAAGAACCCACTGAACTGATTTAGCCTTTTCATAACACATTTGTTGCCATACTGATGCATAATTTCTTTGTTATTCTATTTGAGTATGATGCAAAAATCTACAATCTGAATGTTTCAGTTGGACTTCAAGGTAAGTTATGTGCTTCATGTATTTCATAATCTTTCCTTACCTACTTATTAGGTGAAGTGCTGGTAAAATGTCTATTACTGTGTCTTGTTCAACATTTTGGGATCATGATTTTTTTCTTATTTGTTATTTTATTAAGGTATAAGATTTAGCAATGGAAAAGTACTTATAGAAAAGTATTTGCTGAACCTATCCTTACCATTCTCCTCACTTTCTAATATAAAAGTAAATCAATAACTCATACATTCATCACTGCAGTTTGATGTACATAGAGATGTACGTGTAATGATTTTATATTGCTCTTCAAGTTACCTTTTTCTTGGGTTTTTATTTATATATTTGAAAATACTGCATATCTAATTACTTGTCTTGTTTTATTTATAGGATAAAATATCTGAGCACTTATCTGAAGATAAAAAACATGCTGCTACTTCAGGTGTTCCATCAAAGGTATTGATTCATTGTGATGATGCAATTGCAAAAGTATGCGGTGTTGAGCATTCAAGTTGAGTGCGTGGTTTAGGCATTGGTGTTTGTCCATCCAATACTTTTGGATTGCCCAGAAATTCTATTAATTATGTGAATTTTGGTGGATCAATCAATAATGTGAACAATCAATATATTCAAGACTTGAAGAAGCAAGTAGAGACTTTGCAAGAGAAGTTGATCGGATATGATGAGACCCAGGCACGACTTTCACAAATTGAAAATCAATTGGCAACTTTGCATAAATTCCTTCAAGATAAATTTGGTAGTGAATTGCCTACTATCCGTCAAGATATTTCCTGCACTTGGTCACATTTGTTTAGAATGTCTCTAGTTAAGGGTTTAGAAAACTTATGAATATTACATATTCAATTCTTTTTGTTTTACTAGTGATAGATATATGAGATTTATCAATTTTTGGCATGTAAATACATTGACTATATATATGTAAATATTTAACATTTTGTTTTATTGGGATCTTTTGTGATATTATTGCTATTATAATTTTTATAGCAGGTCATTTTTTATTTGCAATGATAAAATTAACAACAGAATTTAGGCCTCTTTTTTTTTTTTTTAAAAAAAAACACATATTAGCCACGGTTTTAACCATGGCCAAATAAATACATTTTTGATATTTTTTTTATTATGAGACAAAATTTAACCGTGGCTAAAAAAAATATTTTTAATATTTTATTTTTCTTTTTTATTATTAGCAAAACTTTAGCCACGGTTATAACTGTGGCTAACTAACATATTTAATTTTCTTTTTTATTATTAACCAACATTTAGCCACGGTTATAACTGTGGCTAATAAAAAAAAGAAAATAAAATATTAAAAAAATATTTAGCCACGGTTATAACCGTGGTTAAATTAAGGGTTAATTGTGGCAAAAAAAAGGTTATCACATTTCCCGGAACTGTGGCAAATTTTGTAGCGACGCCTTGTTTAGCCACGGTTTTGTTTAGTGTGGCTACTTTTGTTAGCCACGGTTTTTTTATCCTTTAGCCATGGTTTTGACCGTGGCCAACAAGCAAGTTTTTTGTAGTGCAAGGTCAATTGTACCTTTCAGGTATTGCAGAATCTTTTTGACAACTAAGAAATGATTTTTAGTTGGATTTTTCATATACCGGCTTATCAAATTAATAATGTATATGATGTCTAGTCTTGCTGTACTTAGGTATATCGAATATCCAACCATCTGCTTGTAGAGAATGTGATTCATCTTTTTTCTTCCATCATCTCTTTTCAGCTTGAGGTCAAATTCAATAAGTGCGCTAATAGAATTGCAATCTTTCATCTGAAATCTATTCAAAATCTTAAAAATATATTTTCTTTATAAAACAATATTTCAAGTGATGACTATGAAACCTCAATGTCAAAGAAGTAATGCATCAAATCTAAGTTTGATATTTTAAATTTTGATATCATATTCTTTTTGAATATATTAAGTATACTGTTGCCATTCCTGATATAGATAAAATCATCTATATACAAGCATATCACCAATATACTTCCATTAACATGAATCATGGTGAAACGAGTATGTTCTTGAGGGCACTTTTGGAAATCTTTTCAAGCAACATAAGATTCCATAGGACTATACCAAGCCCGTGGGACTTGTTTTAGGCCATATAAAACTTTTTCGAGTTTGTAGACTTTATGCTTATTGCCATTGACAGGTCCAAGAGATTGATCATTATACATCTCTTCTTGTAAGTTTCTATGCAGGAAGGCAGATTTCACATCCAATTAATAGATAGGCCATAACTTTTGGGCAGTCATAGATAATACAAATTGAATAGTGTCAAGATGAGTAACTAAAGCAAACATGTCTTTGTAATTAACTCCATATTCTTGATTGTACCCCTTTACCACAAGTTGGACTCTGTACTTATTGATGTTGTCTTCCTTATTTAATTTGATTTTGTAAACCCATTTGACCTCGATAACTTTTTGTCCCAAGTATTGTTCTTTTAATGGCTCTCATCTCTGCATCCATTGCTTTTTATCACTTTATATTTTTAACAATTTCTTCAAATCTAACAGGATCACAATCTGCAAACAGGGTAAAATGAATAATTTTATCATCATTAGATAACCCCTCACTACTTGCATATTCTTGTGTCCAGTTTTTGTTAAACTCTCGCAATATGCTTTGTGTATGTTTGTGGCTTCAGCTGCCTATACTTCAAAAATTTTTATCAGATTAAAAAATGTATTTTTTTCTTTTTCTTTTTTATTTCATTGATCTGGATTGTGGTGGAGATTAGATTTGGGTTTATCATATTTAGTACTTCTGCTTTGTCTGGAAATGATAAGAAATTGTTTTCATTGATCTCCTACATAATCATGTTTAAAATTTTCTATGTTATATTTTACCTCTCCCCTGTTCTAAAAAACCTGAACCTTCCATCAACTGCTAGGCTTTGTTAGTCTTTTCCATATTTTTATCATCACCAAGAAATTTCAGGCTTAGAGCATTTTCCTTCTCAAATTTAAATGAGGCAGGCATTCCAGACTTAATGTATGTGTGCTATTATTGCTTTTAACTATGTAGCTAATGTAGTGGGATTTCTACTTGATGACTTTACATGCATATATTTAGCTAGCAAGGTAGAGTTCTAATTGAATCAGGTGCTTTAGACATGGTAATCTTTGTAGCAAGTTTTTTCCTGCCATGACTTTTGCGAATATAGTTCTTCCCCTAAGATGCTGTAAATGGATTTAAGTTTATCTTTTCCTAGACGTGAAATCTTTATTCTCTTTCAACAGAGCATATTGATGAACTGCACGCACATTTTTTTAAAAAAATCTTATTTGAGAAAAGATGTGCTGTCTACAACATGAGGTTGGGTTTCTTTTCCCTGTGTAGATGTTTCATATCTCTGTTTTGTTCTTTTTTCCTCTGTATTTGTATCTTTCTACTCTGAAAGAACTATGTTATGTCAATATAAATAATGGAATCTCTGGGAAGCTTGGGCTAATATCTTACCTCCTAAAAGTAAATTCTATCCTATATATTTTGTGGTTATGGGGGAGAATATTTGAGGACACTTCAGCTTGGACATTTCCAGGGGTTCAGGATTCCTGAATGGGTTGAATGTCTTGATGCTTAGAGTTTGCTTTCATTTGTATTTTCTTATACATTATTTGTGGGTGTATGGGGAACTAGTTTATAAATTTTTTCTTGTGGAAGATAGTTCAATTGCCCTCAGCTAAAGTTCAATCTATCCAACGAACCAATACAAGTGACTGAGTATTGCATTTTGAGTCCTGTAGTCTCTCTCTCTCTCTCTCTCCCCCCCCCCCCCCCTCCCTTCAAATAATCAGGTTAATGCAATTGAAGCTGTGGACTGTACTTTTCGCAGATCCTTGTGCCTAGTGTTTGCGGAACGGAGTTATCTATTCTAATTGACTTGGAGCAAAACATTGACTTGTTAGCCTCTGCTACATTTTGTTCCATTATATTTATATGTTCATTTAATCATGAGAAATGTAGTTTGGGTACGGTAATTTCTTTTGTAGATTGCTATTGTCTTTTCAAAAGAAAAGGATGGCTCTCAGACATGCATGAGTTGCTGTCAAAGCAGGTATATTTTATGTTTTGCTTCGTGAGTTCCTGTTAGATGAGGCTGGAAAGCTAGAACAGCAAATATATATATAAAAAAAAAATCGTATCAAAATACATTCACAAGTTGATGTAGTCTGCCCAATCAGAAGAAAGGTTTCTAGGAGCTGGGAAAGGCTACTTTCTAAAAAGAAATATTTTAGCTTATTTTTTTAGGATTTTATATATATGTACCTTTATTTTTAAAACCAGATATTAAAAACACCGTACTTTTGAGTTATATTTTTAGGATTTTAGTTCCTTTCTTTCCATATGTGGGGACCTCTCCTTCTCTATAGGGCATGAAATTAATGTGTTTAGGAAGGATTAGAAGATATCCACTTTTGGGTGATTCAATTGAATTGAGTATGAAAATGAACTTTTGCATCCTTCGGTGGTCGTTGGGTCTAGTGATTGGGATGTGTCAAGTGAAATGACATAGATGCCCCTCGTATTTAGGGTTCAATCACGGTGATGTGATGGTTTATTTGGACTTCACAATTGGTAGGCTTTTCAATCATTTTATTAAGAGACACGGTTCTAGTGATGTGAACATATGTGAATATATTCAGTCTAGTTATACTAGCAAATATATGTGAATGTCTTTGGGATTTGATTTAAGAATGCTTAGATATTATCCACTTAATCTATAATTTCACTTGGCTTCGCAACATTTATGAATGCCCAATCTTTTACTTAACTGAAGAAAAACTTGCTACCAAATGTGCTAATCAACTAATTACTTTAATTGATTAGAAGGATAGTATAACATTTCAATTCTAAAATCAAGAATCATGTGTAATAAACTACATATTAACATTCTAAACTATTTCTTTTTTTAACTTAAAATCAGTTTTAATCACTTTATTAACTAGTTTGAGCACAAGCCATAAAACAAGAAAACAAAGTTTATTAACATGCACAAAAGACCTAAGCTAAGAGAACATGAGAACCAACTGTAAGTAGAAATAGGGAGAAACTCTCCATCAATGACCACATAAACAAATAGGCCTTATTCAGTTATGCAATAAGCCACAAACTTAACGCGAAGTTTCCACCCCTTTATCGTCCTCTCTGATCTCTCCTAGCAGAGTTGATTTTTCTTACAACTTCTCCTGTGAATGGCTTGATATAGATCCCAATAGATTCCAGACCGATTTTACTGGTAGTTCCATGAAAGCCACCAAATGAGTCGTCCTGTCCCAACTCAAAGTTGAATTTTGTGGAGTCCCGTTTTCGAGACCCAAACGGTCCATAAGTGCGAAGGTTGGTAGTAAATACGATTGAAGTCAAAGTAGAGCAATTACGACCCCCTTTAACAGATGTCAAAAACTCATTTGGATAATCAAGTGTCACCTTCATTTCAGAAACAAAAAATGGCATTCTACAATTAGTAATGGTCCCAAATGCCTAAATATACAAACATAATTTATAAATACACACATAAACATAGTGAAGAAGAAGCAAGGGTGAAAAGCTTTTATCCAAATACTCAATAGAGTTCTATTACCTTGTTTGATTGCCAGTTATTTTGAAAAGATTAGAATGGACCCAACAATGCCTAGAAAGCAATCCAAACAAGTAGACCAGAAACCATGCATGTACATAGAAACCTTGCACATAGCACGGTGAAGTTTGAACAAGAAAATTAGATTTTCAAGACTAAAAGAAACACAAGGACTCAGTGCACCTTTGGCTTACTATTATTAGCTTCAAAATAGCATTTTCATTTTGAATGGGAATTCATTGGATATCAAATGGAAAAATTCACCACTGGATTTTTATTTTTGTCGTTAAAAAGCAGGTGGCTAGAAATGATATCTAGAAAACGTGCTAGATGAAGAAGCATGTTTAGTTGCTCAGATAGGAAGAATATTGACTTTTTAGAATGGGGTATTTTGTTGAAGTATTGAATGAAGTTTGAAGAGTAAGAGACGCACTGTGTCCAAATTGTCTCCACGATCACCACCATATCTCTCTGATAGATCCAAATCTCCACTATCACTGGCGTACATGAATTGGATGGAATGAATAATATTACCATGAGATATAAAAATCTTTACAATCTTTGACTTCCCATTACAATCCCACACCTTTCCTCTACCTGGCTTCTTGGCGCTAACTTTTATCATGATCACCTTTCTCTTTGTCAACTTATTGGAACAATAATTTGCTATTGTTAAGACTACAAAAGGATATGAAAAGTCAGACAATAAAAAAATATCAATGCTGTTGCTCTTTTTTAGCACAAGAACTGAAAAATAAATATCATTACTACATGCTGAGTTGCATCTGCCTTTCCTTGAACCTAAACTACTTTGTTTTTTCTCTCTTATTCTACAATTTTGGTGTTGAAAGCAAACCATGGATTAATGGTTGTACCTCGTGACTAGATGTTCACAGATTTTAGTTCTAAAAGAATTCTCTCTGCAAAGCAAGTCTGGAATGTAGCATGTGCTTGATGACTGTCAGTTTACCAAGTGATTACTAACTTGCACATTACTAAACATATCATGGAACCCTATGACATGGACTATAGAAGAATCATCAATTCGTTAAACCTAATACTATTTAAATAAAATGATTGTTTCACAAATATATATATATATATATATATATAAAGAATCATAGATGTAGTTAGAAAGCATGATGGCAATTGGACCTTGATCCAATGGTATGCAGAAAAATTATCATCTGAATGGGTCTGGTTCTGAATACTATTAAATGGATTTGAGTCCCGGTTTAAATAATTATATGAGCACTTGGGCGCCCAGAGTTTGAGTATGGGTACTACAATATCCACCTCATTGCAAACTTGCATGCTACACACACACACACACACACACACACTCATATATATAATTATTCGTGGTAATTTTAATTTTCTTCATATTGTAATGTTTAATAATTGACATTTGTGAAACTAATATATTATATTAAACTTTTCTACTTTTTATAATATTTTTTATGAGATTATTTTACTTATTTTAAATATTTACAAGTTTTGAATTATAAAAATTATTTAAAATAGCTTATAAGTCTAGATACATGAGTGTGGGTCTGGGTATATAGGTATTAATTAAGTCAAGTATGAGAATTTAATTATAGACATTTATGGGTTTGGATCTGAGTCTGGGTCTATATTTTTAGTGCGGGTCTAGGTTTTGATTCCAAAGGACCTGCCCTATACTCACCCATTGCCCCTAGTTAGAACTTGGGTTCATCTACATTTTCCTAAATTTTTCAGTGAAATAATTCTTCACCTTCTCTGTCCATCCTCCCTTGCAGTTTCGATTAAGAACTAACAATTCAATATAGGAATAGTTTCTAAAGAAATGAATAATGGTTGTAATAAAGTTAGTAGTTTTGATTTATATCAAGGGAGGGAATAACCCCAAAAGGAACTACATGAATTTAGGTTCATAAAATTGATCATAAAGCTGTTGTCCTCAGAACCAGAATGCTTAATTTTAAGGGTCGCCCGATTTTAGAATAGAGAAGTTAAAAAGGCAATAATATCCCTCTAAAGAACCTCTAAAGAAAAACGATGAAGACACTCTAATGACATATGATTACAGAAATATTGATCATGGAAGTGAGTTTAAGAGAGATAATCAGAATGATTTATACATAAGATCACACAATCTCTAAATGAACAAATTGGGGGAGATGAATGATGCGCTCATGAGATCACAGTGGATACATCATTAAACGAATTTCTGTGCACAACATGAAAAATGTTGGATTTATATGCCATGTAGCTTTCAGCATATTTGCAGGTAGAAAAGCACACACGAGAATTATCTATCACTAAAAACCAAAATAATCCATCAAAACATGTGTACCTGTTTTGGTCTTGGAAGAAACGAGAGAGAGAGATGTCTAGGTCTTGGCTTGAAATCCTTGACTATTTATAGTAGTGGAATAATTGAGCCAACTTAGATTTTACGGTAAGTTGATTCGGGTCGAACCATGGGATGGGTTAGTTTAATCAGAAGTCCAAACTTTATTGATTCTTCTCGTGGATCACATTTCACAAACTTCTTTGAGAATCATTTTGTTGCACTGCAAAAATCAAGTGATTTGTGGGAAAAAAGAGAAAATAAAACAGAAAAATCATGTAATTTACTTATCAACTGGTGGGTGTGCTTTATGTATTTTAAACTTTATAACTTTCTTTATATGTATTGCTTCCTATAGCAGGCAAAGTTACAACATTATACCTTTCTTTACTCATCAGCAGAATTTTCTTGAGGAGTTTAATGGAACAATTATTCCAAGGAAAACAGTTGGATCCTGGGGTTTCAAATCTAAATTTGTAACACCTTGTTTTATAGAAGAATATTAATTTCCTTCAGAGTTGGTTAGGCATCTGACTTTGTTTGAAAGACGCTACATTAACAGTACCTTAGAGAATAAAGAAGCCTCCAAAGTGAACCAATTTGCTTTCTTTAAGTAGAATTTTTATATAAAAATCAAAAGAAAAAACAAGTATCATCTGGGCTGCCTAAATCTTCTGTCCTACCATCATATTTCTCTCCCCCTACGGCCAGTCAAAGTTTGGAAGAAAAAGAAAAGCTTATTTGTTCGCAAAATTTAAGCTTGATATGGCTAGAGCTTTTTTAACTTATTGTTGGAAAAGTTTAAAAACATTCGCTTCCTCATAAAATTTAAGAAAAAAATCAATTACTTTTTTCTGTATAACAAATATAAAACAAAATTCTAAAAAATCTTAACATCAAATACCCACTAATTCTTTTTCTCCCAAGAGGCCTTGCCCGACGGTTCTCTCCCGAAATGCCCAGCTTAGGTCTTGCAAGGCTGCCTTATTCGCACAGAACAGTTAGTCTCCCATTGCTCTTCATATCTTAGTTTTGTAGCTTTGCTCCGGCAAGGAGACTTGCCTTATCAGATGCGGGATTAGATGCTTGTGGCTTCAACTGCCTATATTTTTAGATATTCATTGCATTCAAAAATTTACTTATTTCCTTTTTTGGTTCTACTGATCGGGATTGCGTTGAATTTGGGTTTATCATATCCAGTGCTTTTGTTTTGTGAGGAAATGATAAGAATTTGTTTCCATTCAAATCCTTCATAATCACGTTTAAAAATTTTTGATGTTATAAGAATTTGCTGCAGACTCATTCATGAAATTGTGCCAATAAATGCCTTTCTTTAATTTTTGGATAGTTTCACCTTGTATGTTTGTCGAAGAACGACCTTATGGCAAAAGGAATGTAGGAGATAACGATTTCCTGTAGATTTGCAGTTTGCTGATGGAAAACTCTCTCTCTCCCTCTCCCTCTCCCTCCCCCCCCCCCCCCCCTCTCTCTCTCTCTCTCTCTCTAATATTTGATTTATATGCCATGTAGCTTTCAGCATATTTGCGGGTAGAAAATCACACACCAGAATTATGTATCAGCAAAAACCAAAATAATCCATCAAAACACGTGTACCTGTTTTGGTCTTGGAAGAAAATAGAGAGAGAGAGAGAGACAGAGGGATGTCCAGGTCTTAGCTTGAAATCCTTGACTATTTATGGAAGTGGAATAATCGAGGCGACTTGGAGTTTACGGTTAGTTGATTCTGTTCAAACCATAGGGTGGGTTAGTTTAACCGCAAGTCCAATCTTTATTGATTCTTCTCATAGATCGTATTCCACAAACTTCTTTGAGAATCACTTTGTTGCACAGCAAAAATCAAGTAATTTATGGGGAAAAGGAAAAAATAAAATAGAAAAATAATGTAATTTAGTTATAAACTGGCGGGTGTGCTTTGTGTATTTTGAAGTTTATAACTCTCTGTATTTTTATATGCATTGCTTCCTCAAGCAGGCAAAATTATAGCATTATACCTTCTTTTTACTCATCAGCAAAGTTTCCTTAAAGAGTTGAATGGAACAATTATTCCAAGGAAAACAGTTGAATTTTCGGGCTTAAAATCTAAATTTGTAATGCAAATTTTTTTATTGAAGAATATTAATTTCCTTCAAATTTCGTTAGGCATCTGACTTTGTTTGAAAGATGCTACATCAACAATACCTTAGAGAAGAGAGAAGCCTCTAAAGTGCACTAATTTGCTTTTTTCAAGTGGAATTTTTATATAAAAATGAAAAGAAAAAACAAGTATCATCTGGGTCTGCCTAAATCTTCTGTCCAACCATCATATCTCACTCCTCCTACGGCCAGTTTGGAAGGAATTAAAAAAGGCTTATTTGTTCCCAAAATTTAAGCTTGATATGCCAAGAGCCTTTTTAACTTATTGTTGGAAAAGTTTAAAAACATTTGCTTCCTCATAAAATTTAAGAAAAAAATCAATTATTTTTACCGTGTAACAAAAATAAAACAAAATTCTAAAAAATCTTAACATCAAATACCCAGTAATTCTCTCTCTCCCGAAATGCCTTCACCCACCGTTCTCACCCGAAATGCCCAGATTAGGTTTTGCAAGACTGCCTTATTCGCACAGAACAGTTAATCTATTATTGCTTTTCATTAGTCTTGTAGCTTTGCTCCGGCAAGGAGACTTGCCTTATCAGATGCGGGATTAGATGTTTGTGGCTTCAACTGCCTATATTTTTAGAAATTCATCACATTCAAAAATTTATTTATTTCTTTTTTTTGTTTCATTAATCTAAATTGTGATAGAGATTAAGATTTTGGGTTTATCATATTCAATGCTTCTGTTTTGTCTGGAAAAGACAGAAATTTGTTTCCATTCATCTCCTTCATAATCATGTTTAAAAATTTCTATGTTATATTTAATCTCTCATCTGTTCTAAAAACCTGAATCTTCCACCGATTGTTCTGTTTTGTTAGTCTATTCTATATTTATATCATCACCACGAAATTTCAGGCTTAGAGCATTTTCCTTCTCAAATTGAGATGTGGAAGGCATTCAAGATTGCAAGTCTGTGTGCTATTATTGCTTTTAAGTAAGTATTTAATGTGGTAGAGTTTCTTGATGAATTTATATGCATATATATATATATATATAATAAAGTGATCAATTAATACTAATTTAAGTATAAAAAATTTACACTAAATCTTATACTGTTAATTTAAACAAAATTAATAAATAAAATTAATTATAACTGTATTTCAATAACTAACTTACAGTTATTTGTCTTTTTAAAATATTAATTAATCTAATCCATGAATTTATATAGCTGTCAAGTGAGATTCTAACTGAATCAGATACTTTCTATATGGTAATCTATGCAGCAGGATTTTTTTCCTGCCATGAGTTCTGTGAATAATGTTCCCCCCCTTGAAATGCGGTATGGTGGATTTAAATTTACGTTTCCTAAGCGAGAAACTTTTATTTTCTTTCAAGAAAGCATGAGGTTGGGGTTTCTTTTCCTTGTGTAGATGTTTCATATCTCTGTTTCCTTTTTTTTTTTTTTTTTTATTCTGTGATCGTATCTATTTTTTCTGGGAAGCTTGGGCTAATATCTTCCCTCCTAACAGTAAATTTTGTATCTTGTAGAATCCTTTATATTTTGTGGTTATGGAGGAGAATATTTTAGGACACTTTAGGTTAGACATTTCCAGGGTTCAGGATTCCTGGGTGGGTTACATCTCTGGATGCTTAGAGTTTGCTTTTATTTCTATTTTTTAAAATTAATTTGTGGGTGTTTGGGGAACTGGTCTATAAATTTTTGCTTGTGAAAGATAGTTCAATTATCCTCAGCTAAAAGTTCAATTTATCCAAGGAACTAATAGAAGTGACTGGAGTATGGCACTTCGAGTACTGCAGACTCATTGATGAAATTGGGCCAATAAATGCCTTTCTTAAATTTTTGGATAGTTTCTCCTTCTATGTTCGTTGAAGTACGACCTTATGGCAAAAGGAATGTAGGAGCTAGCGATTTCCTATAGATTTTCAGTTTGCTAATGGAAAACTCTCTCTCTCTCTCTCTCTCTCTCTCTCTCTCTCTCTCTCTCTCAAATAACAATATAGCATTTCCTTAGATATATATTTACATGCCTCATTCAAATCACCTGAGCTGGAGCTGGTATGTAATTGTTCTTTTGTTGACACCGCCGATTTTTGTTGGTGAACCTGCTGTACTGTATAGTCCAGTTTTCATCTCTAACATTGTTTAACAGCAAGGATCGTATAGTATGAAATTATGATATTTCTGCGTGTTTCCAACCTATATTTATGGTTCTTTTAGTTTCTAAACCTACAACTTTAGAAACTTGTATATGTGCGACATTTTCTTGTGGCTGTAAACTCTGCAATCCTCCGGAAGGGGCTTCAAGGCTGGAAAGCATAAGATGCAGTGATGAGCATCAAGATATAGTAGGTATATTGCAAAGGAACGGACGACTAGGAGCAATGAATCTCACGTAAAGAAGGCTGGACATGCTGACAACCCAAAAGTTAAGATTGACCAGAAATGATTATAGATGGCACAGAAAGTTTCCTGTTACTCAATACAACGATGCTGTGGATATTGAGGAAGGTCAAATACTAACAGAAGAAGTAAACAAGAATCTTGTGGGTAAAAAAAAAAAAAAAAAACTCAAAATATCTCAGAATCCTATGATGAGACGAAAAAAGGTTTGCAAGGGAGAACTGCCACAAAGAGGAATGAGATAGATGAGGTGCATACCCACTGATTCTTGAGTTAATAGCCAAAATGGAGAAACGGAAAGAGTTTTGAGGAGATTGTCACTCTGATTGAAGAAATTGAAAGCATCTCCCCAGCCTGAACTTGATCCTGTAGTTGAAGCATCAGAAAGTAAGCCACTACGGCCAGCACGAAAGAGACAGTTGCCCCTAAGGTAGCTGCATTCAAATATATTGGTATATTTTATACCCTGTTCATATTAAGCATGGACTTGGGCCCACCAGGCTTCCCGGTACTAGTTAAACGAGAAGTTGGTAGCTTGCAGGGGAGGGCAGAACACCAAAAGCTGAAGGAGGTACCCAGTGACTGTTTCTTTCAAGAATTAAAGGTAGAGTCGAGTTAAACATTAACATTTCTCTAATTATTTCCTGACCAATAAAATTTTAGAAGTTGCATAACCTCTACAACTGTCCAAACGCATGGAGATCTATCTTTTCATCAAAGATTTATAAGATGTTCTTGAAAAGATATCGGAAAGTAAAGAACTGGTTGTAATCAACCTTCTATTTTTCATTTTGTGGAAATGGTTACTTTGAATGTTCTATATCTTGGTCAATCTCTTCTATACTGCTGTTCTCCCCTAATAATCTGGTTAATGCAATTGAAGCTGTAGACTATACTTTTGTATGCTTAATATTTGCTCAATGGAATTATCTCTTCTATTTGCCTGGGAGCAAAACATTGACTTGGTAGCCTTTTGTTAACTCTGCTCCATTATATTTTTATGTTGATGTAGTCATGAGAAATGTTGTTTGGGTTCAATAATTTCTATTGTAGATTGCTGCTGTCTAGTCAAAAGAGAAGAATGTTATTACTTTCAGACATGTCTGTGCTGCTATCAAAGCTGGTATTTTTATGGTCTGCCTAATGCATTTTGCTGTTAGATGAAGCTGGAAAGCTATAATAGTGAATTAGAAAAAAAATGCAGTTGTATCAAAATACAATGACAAGTTCAAGTAATATGCTCAGTCAGAAAGGTTTCATGGATGTGGGAAGAAGGCTACTTTCCAAAAAGTATTTAGAGTTTTATTTCCATTTCTCTCCATGTGCGGGGACTTCTCCCTCTGTATGGAGCACGAGCTGTGTCTAGGAAGGATTAGGGATATCTTCTTGGGTGATTCAATTGACCTGGCTGTGCAAATGAACGGTTGCATGCATAGGTGGTCCTTGGGCGTTGTCATTGAGATGTGTCAAGTGAAATGACCTAGAGACTCCTTGTATTCAGCGGTTAATCAGAGTGATGTGATGGTTTATTTGGACTTTACAATTGATAGGGTTTTGAATCATTCAATTGCAATGATGTGGTGTTTTATCTTATCATTAATCTAGTTTTAGACTATAAAATAAATGTGAAGGATTTGATTTAAGAATATTTGGATATTATCCACTTCATCTACTATCATATCACATGTTTGAGTAATATTTATGAATGTGTAGTATTTTTGGTTAAGTGAAGATAAATTTACTATCAAATATGCTGATCAACTAATTATCCTATTGATTAGAAGGATAATATAACATGTCAATTCTGAAACGAAGAATCATCCACAATGAACTATACACTAAAATTCTAAGCTATTTCTTTTTTAACTGAAAATCATGCTTAATCACTTTAAGCACTTAATTAGTTTGAGCACAAAGGAATGAAACAAAAGAAGAAAGTTAATTAACAAGCACAAATGACCTAAACAAAGAGAACATGGCAACCAACCATAAGCAAAAACAGGGAGAAACTTTCCATCGATGACCATGTAAATTAATAAACATTATTCAGTAATGCAATAAGCCACAAAGTTGAGCTTAAAATGCCCAACTATTTATGGTGAATGTTTCTTCCCTTTTTTATTTCTCCAACATAGTGGGTGTTGCTTACAGTCAGGGCTGAAAACAAGTTAGCTTGCTCTCAACAGTCTATGGCCTAACCTGGTTAGGCCTGGTTTGGTCAGATTTATTTAATTAGTTAAGCCAGGCTTAAGCCTAAGAATTGATTTGTTTATCAAACAGGTTGACGTGTTAAATTTTGGCTTATATTAACCTTACGAGCCGCTCTATATTATATATAATATTTCATATTTAAATATGTAGTTTACATTAAAAACAAAGTTGTACAGTTTTTTTAGTTAACTTTTTTTAAAAAAGTATCTTAAATTTTTAAATGAAATAAAAATTCGTTTAATAACTTTTTAAGCAAGATTTTGGTTTTCTGTCTAAAGTTAATATCCACTTTTGCTGTGCTTGTTAAGAGTATTACTTTGTTTTTGAAACTCTTCATTATCACTTACAAAGAGTAAAAAAAATATTTTAAAAAACTGGTTTCGTAAAATATTTGCCAAAATATTCATGGACAAAAGAGGTCAGTAATGACACTACAAATATATTAAAAAAAATATATAGGGTAAAAGTATTAAGTATTTATACAAATTAAAACTAATATATTAGCCATTGAAAGAAAAGAAATATAAAAATTTCAATGAAATGAGAGATGAATAAAAAAATTTTATAAAATAAAATGAATTTTATACATACACATACACACACACATAATGAATTTTATCGTCTCATATTATATTAAAATTAAATTTTATGTAATAATTTATTTGTTATTTGGTTACACCTAATTTTTTTCTATTTATGATTTTTTTTTGTAATTTTTATTATATAATTCAATATAAAAATATTAAAAATATATAAAAAAATCCTGAAGCCAGATTTTGATAATCTATTTTTGCTAATTATTAAAATTATTTAAATTTTTTATCATTTACTTGATTCTTTTTTTCATATTTAAACGGGTACAAAAGATTAAAAATATTTTTTATATTTACATTTTTTTAGATAGCCAAAGAAAAGAAATAATTTTTTTTTAAAAAAATAAATTATATAACACAAAATTTAAAATATATATATAAGAAAACTAATATTATTATTTTTTTACTCTTAATATTATGCTTTTTACAAATTTCTTTAAATGGCTAAAATTAGTACTCTATTCATATTATTTATATGAGTGTAAATTAATTTATAGTGTAAAAAGCACTCCCTTTCACCTAAATGACATGAAAATACATTTTCCCTTTGACTAATCATTAATTAACGATTAGTTAACGATTTTGTTAAAAAATAGGTGAAAGTAAACTAATTTCATCTATTTAAATAAGTCATATAATTAAAAATTAAAATATTATTTGATTAACTTAAAAAATTTTAAAATTTAAATAAAAAATTTTTATCAATAAAAATATTTAATATTTAAAATTTTTTATTTTATAATATTTTAATTTTATTTTACTTTTTTTAGTTTAAATTACACTCAGATTTTTTAAGTTAAATGATATTTAGACCATTCTTATTTCAACATCCAAATCATACTAAAAAATAATAAAATGAAAATTGTTTCAAAATTAAAAAAATAGAATTAAATTATCAAAAGTTAGTTTTTTGATTATTTTTAAAAATTAGAATTAAAAAATTTTAAAAATAGTTTTCAAAGTAAATCAAATAATATTTATTTTTTTAATCATATGAGTAACCAATATATATAAAATTAGATTATTCTTACATTTTTTAATAAAGTTGTTAGATAATTATTAGTCAACAATTAATTAAAGAGGAAAAGTATTTTTTATGGTAAGAATTAGATTAAGTATTATTTAAGTAAATCTGGAGTGAGAAAAGTTTTTTTTTATTCTAATTTATATTTGATAATTTTTTGTAAAATCTAATAAAAGACAAATATTATGAATTCATATAAGCCGAAACTTGTACAAATTTATTAGCTTATTTAAAGCATATTTAGGTTTGATTATTTTGGCTTGATAGGCCCATCAGTCAACTTATAAGCCTCACTAATTTGTTAAATACACTAGGCCAAGCCTAGTTTTTTAGGCTCTAATAGGCCACAAGCCAAATTCAAGCCCATAATTTGCAAAACAAGCCTAGCCGGTTCAATCCCTACCCAGGCCAACTTGACCTCTGTCATGGCCTTGGCCTTGGCCTGGCTTGTTTAACTTATAACCTGGCTTGGCTATAGGTTTTCACCCCTGCGTATAGTTGCTTTTATGAATGGCTTGACATAGACCCCAGTGCATTCCAAAATTATTCTGGTACTTGCATCAAACCATCTAGTGGTAGTTCCATGAAAGCCACTAAACGAGCGGTTCTCTCTCAACGGAAAGTTGAACTTTGTGTCATTCCAATTTCGCTTCCCAAATCTCCCGTGAGTGCTAATGTTGGTAGTAAATTGGATCAAAGTCAAAGTATTTCTTGAGCAATTACAAGACCCGCTAGTAGATGTCAAAAAATTCGATTGTCTAGATAATTAAGTTGTACCTTCATTTTAGAGGTAAAGAAAGGCATTCTAAAATTAATAATGGTTTTAGAAGTTTAAAATGTACAAATAAAATATATACGTACACACATAAATATAGGAAATAAGAAATATAGGTAAAAAGATCTTACCTCAATATTTACTAGAGTTCAATCACCTTGTTTGATTACCAATTATTCTAAAGAGATTTGAATGGACACAACAATGACTAGAAAGCAATCCAAGCAGATAGACTAGAAGATATGTATATATACAAAGAAATCTTGCACATAGTACATTGAAATTTGGACAAGAAAATTGGATTTTCATGACCAAAAGAAACATGAGGACTCAATGCAACTTCCACTTGCTACTACAGGCTTCAAAATAGTATTTTGAATCAGAATCCATTGGACATCAAATAAAAAATTTCACCATTGGATTTTTATTCTTCCCTTAAAAAGCAAGTAGTTAGAAATAATATCTAAAAAACATGCTAAAAATAGGAAAAATATCATTTTTCTAGATTGGGGTGCTTCGCAAAAGCATTGAATGAAGTTTAACAAAGAGAATGAGACGCACGATGTCCAATTTGATTCCACATTCACCACCATGTCTCTCTGATAGAACCAAACCTCCATCTTCACCAACATACACAAATTGGAAAAGATCGATAACAATGCTGTGAGATATAAAACCTTTACAATCTCTGACTTCCTCTTATAATCCCAAATATCTCCTCCAGGCAACTTCTTGGTGCCAACTTTTATCATGATCCCTTCCTTGTTGTCAACTCACTGGAGCTTACTATTGCAATGACGACAAATTGAAAAGAAATATCAGAAAAATAAGAAAATATTAACGCTATTCCTCTTTTTTAACGCTAGCACAGAAAAATAAACATCACTACTACATGCTGTATCTTGGACCTGAACGGTTTGTTTTTCCCTCTTGTTCTGTAAGTTTGATATTGAAGGCAAATCATGGAGTAATGGTAAAGTTGGACCTTGTGACGAGATGATCACAGATTTGAGTTCTAAAAATATTCTCTCTGCAAAGCGATTCCAAAATGTAACATATGCTTGATGAGTCTCAGTTTACCAAGTGATTTCAAACTTACATATTACTAAACACAGCATGGAAACTTGTGGCACGGACACCTTTCGTCTAGTATACAAGTGTAATATAGAAGAATCATCATTGATTTAACCTAATATGTAAACTAAATGGTTGTTTCAGGAAGCTTCAGATCCTCTCTTTGTGAAAATAATCATAGATGCAATTAAGAAGCAAGGGTTAGAATTTGGGTTTGATTTACATATTCCTAAATTTTTAAGTATTTAGGATACTAAAATCAGAATAATTCTTCACGTCCTCCATCCATCCTTCCTCGAGTTTATTATTTCATTAAGAACCAACATTTGAAGATAGGAATGGTTTATAGAGAAAGGAATATATGATTGTAAATTGGAATGTTTTGATTCATATCAAGGAAGGGAATAACCCCAAAAGGAACTACATGAATTTAGGTTAATAAAATTGATCATAAAGCTTTTGTCCTTTGTTTTACAATAAAATACAGAAAAAAGTCCAAAGTGAGTCAGATCGAACCAAGGGTGTTCGAAATCCAAATCCTAAGTTGGGTCAAGTTTAAGAGTTGAATCTTGGTGCCTAGATATTTTTAACTCGAGAAACTGAATGCAAATAAAATGATCTTGCATTCAATGATATGCAAAACAGAAGTTGTTAGTTGTTCTCAGACTAGTTGGAGCACAATTTATCCAATTCAACGACTCATGGTAAATACTTAGACGTGAAAGTGGCAGCCGTTGGCACCATGTACAAAAGGAACAGATAATAGTCTAGATCAGGTTCATTATTAACAGAAAACTTTTCAAAAACTTTAGATTTAGTTAAACTCCTCAGGAAACTCAGGCAGCTAAGTATAGACTTAAAATTCTTCTCAAGTGGTAATTAAAAGAAGGAATTTTCAAGTCTAGTAAAGAGTTTCAGACTTTTAGTCTATATTCTTGTATTGTGTATTGGGCTTGATTTGTTACTTGTGGTTTAATTTGTGTTACTTGTTATAAACCACAACACGAGGTTCGCTTTCTTTTCCCGTGTAGAGGTTTCACATCTCTGTTTTTTTTTTTTTTTTCTCTGTGTTTTTATCTTTCTACTCTAAAGAACTATCTTATGTCAAAACGAATGATGGAAATTCTAGGAAGTTTGGGCTAATATCTTACGTCCTAAAAGTAAATTTTATCTTGCATATTTTGTGGTTAGGGTGAGAATATTTTAGGACACTTCAGCTTAGACATTACCAGGGGTCCAGGGTTCCTGAATGGGTTGCATCTTTGGGTGCTTAGAGTTTGCTCTCTTTTTTTTTTTGTATTTTTTTCTTTTAAATTATTTCATGGGTGTATGGGGAACTAGTTTATAAATTTTTGCTTGCGGAAGATATTTCAATTATCCTCAGCTAAAGTTCAATCTATCTAAGTATCCAATACAAGTGACTGAGTATGGCATTTTGAGTCCTGCATGCTCCCTCTCTCACTCCCCCCCCCCCCCCCCGCCCTCCTCAAATAATATAATGTTTCTTCGAATATATATGTACATATCTCTTCCAAATCACCTGAGATGGAGCCGGTAGGTAAATTTTTTTTTTTTTTTTTTTTTTGGTTGACATGGGGGAATTTTGCTAGTGAATCTGCCATTCTGTACAGTTCAATTGTCATCTCTGACATAGTTCAAGGATCACAGAGTATGAAGTTGTGACATTTATGCATGTTTGCAATCTAAGTTTATGGTTCTTTTAGTTTCTAAATCTACAATTTTTGAAACTTGAAAATGTGTGACATTTGCTTGTGGCTGTAAACTCTGCAGTCCTCTGGAAGGTGCTTCAAGGCTGGAAGCATAAAGGGCATGATAAGCATCAATAAGCTGGTAGGTGTATTATTAATGAGCTGTTAACTAAGTACAATGAATCTCAATTAAAGAAGGCAGGGCAAGCTGAAAACCTAAGGTTAAGATTGACCAGAATGATTATAGATGGCACATAAAGTTTCCTGTTACTCAGTACAATGATGCTGTGGAAATTGAGGAAGGTCCAAAACCAACACTAACGAAGAAGTAAACAAGGATCCTATAGTTTATTATTAAAAAAAAAAAAAAAGAAAAGAAAAAAAGAAGACACCCTTAAAATATTGCAGAATCCTGTGATACGACTAAAAAAGGTTTGCATGGGAGGATCGCCACAGGGAGGAACGAGATTGGTCAGGTGCATTCCTACGGATTCTTGAGTTAATTGTTAAAATGGAGAAACGAAGACAGAGTTTTGAGGAGACTGTCACTCTGATGAAAGAAATTGAAAGGATCCCCCAGCGCGAACCTGATCGGGCAGTTGAAGCAACAGAAAGTAAGCCACTACGGCCAGCACGAAAGAGACAATGGGCCCAAAGTCAGGTGCATTCAAATATATCGGTATATTTTATACCTTGTTCATATTAAACATGGACTTGGCCCACTTGGATTCCCAGTACTAGTTGAATAAGAAGTTAGTAGCTTACAGGAGAGGGTTGAATATCAAAACTTGGAAAAGGTATCCATTGATTGATTGTTTCAAGAAATGAAGGTCAAGTCAAATTCAACATTTCTCTATTTTTCTCCTGACCAATAAAATTTTATAAGTTATATGACCTCCACTAGTTCTTGGAAAGACGTCAGGAAGTACAGAACTGGTTGTGGCCAACCTTCTATTTGCATTTTGTGGAAATGGCTACTCTGAACGTTCTACAGCTTGTTCAATCTATTCTATTCAGTTCTCCCCTCGCAATCAGGTCAATGCAATTGAAGCTGTGGGCTGTACTTTGCAGATCTATATGCTTAATATTTGCTGAATGGAATTATCTATTCTAAGTGCCCGGAAACAAAACACTGACTTGTTAGCCTCTGTTAAGCTTTGTTCCATTATATTGTTATGTTCATTTAATCATGAGAAATGTAGTTTGGGTACAGTAATTTCTTTTGTAGATTGCTGTTGTCTTTTCAAAAGAAACGGATGGTATTACTCTCAGACATGCATGAGTTGCTGTCAAAGCAGGTGTTTTTTTTTTTTTTTATGGTATTCCTTGTGAGTTGGTGTTAGGTGAGGCTGGAAAGGAATGAGAGTAAATATAAAAAAAAAATAATAATAATCGTATCAAAATACATTCACAAGTTGATGCAATATGCTCAGTTAGAAGAAAGACTTCTAAGAGTTGGAGAAAATATTACATTCTAATAAGAAGTATTTGAAGTCTATTATTTTATAGTCTCAAAGGCATGTGCCTTTATTTTTTAAGACCAGATCTTAAAAACACTGCATTTCTTGAGTTATATTTCTATATTTTTAGTTCTTTTTCTTTCCATATGTGAGGACTACTCTCTCTCTCTATAGAGCATGGAGTGTGTTTAGGAAGGATTAGAATATATCCATTTTTGGGTGATTCAATTGAACTGAGTGTGCAAATGAACTGTTTCATCCTTGGTGGTCTTTGGGTCTTGTTATTGGGATGCGTCAAGTGAAATGACCTGGTTGCGCCTTTTATACAGGGGTCAATCACGGTGATCTGATGGTTTATTTGGACTTCACAATTGATAGGCTTTTGAACCATTTGATCACGAAATACAGTTGTATTGATGCAATGATTTATCTTATTATTAGTCTAGTTAGACTAGCAAATATACGCGAATGTCTTTGGGATTGATTTAAGAATGCTTAGATATTGTTCACTTAATCTACTATTTCACATGCCTTCGCAACATTTATGAATGCCCAATCTTTCTGGTTAACTGAAGACAGGCTTGCTACCAAGTATACTGATCAACTAATTACTTCTGTTGGTTAGAAGAACAATATGACATTTCAATTCTGAAACCAACAATCATGGACAATAAATTATATATTAATATTCTAAACTATTTCTTTTTTAACTGAACATCGGTTTAATCACTTTATTAACTAGTTTGAGCACAAGCCATGAAACAAGAGAAGAAAGTTTATTAACATGCACGAAAGACCTAAGCCAAAAGAACATGAGAACCTACCGTAAGCAGAAATAGGAAGGAACTCTCCATCTATGACCACATATACAAACGGATCTTATACAATTACGCAATAAGCCACAAACTCAACGTAAAATTTACACCCCTTTATAGACCTTTTGGATCTCTCTAAGAGAGTTGATGTTTCTTATAGCTTTTTTGTGAATGGGTTGATATAGACCCCAATAGATTCCAAACCGATTTTGGTGGTAGTTCCATGAAAACCACCAAATGAGCTGTCCTTCCCAAAGTCAAAGTTGAATTCTGTGACATCCCGTTCTTGAGACCCAAATGGTCCATACGGGCGAATATTGGTAGTAAATACGATTGAAGTTAAAGCATTCCTTGAGCCATCATATTCCCCGCCTACAGACGTCAAAAACTCGCTTGGATAATTAAGTATAACCTTGGTTTCAGAGACAAGAAAAAAAAAGACATTCTAAAATTAGTAAGGTCCCAAAAGCCTAAAATGTACAAACATAATACATAAACACACACACAAACCTAGTGAAGAAGAAGCAAAGGTGAAGATCTTATCCAAACACTCAATAGAGTTCTATCACCTTGTTTGATTGCCAGTTATTCTGAAAAGATTAGAATGGACCCAATAGTGACTAGAAAGCAATCCAAACAGGTCGACCAGAAAACGTGCATATACAAAGAAACCTTGCACATAGCATAGTAAGGTTTATACAAGAAAATTGGAATTTTAGGACTAAAAGAAACATGAGGACTCAGTGCAACTTTCGCTTACTATTACTAGCTTTAAAATAGGATTTTCATTTTGAATGGGAATTCATTAGACATCAAATGGAAAAATTCACCATTGGATTTTTATTTTTTGTTGGTAAAAAGCAGGTGGCTAGAAACGACATCTAGAAAATGTGCTGAATGAAAAAGCATGTTTAGTTGCTCAGATAGGAAGAATATTAACTTTTTTGATTGAGGTACTTTGTTGAAGTACTGAATGAAGTTTGAAGAGTAGGAGGCTTACAGTTTCCAAATTGTCTCCGCGTTCACTACCATATCTCTCTGATAGAGTCAAATCTCCATTATCATTGACATATACGAACTGGATTGAATGAATAGTTTTGCTGTGAGATATAAAGATCTTTACAATCTTTGACTTCTCCTTACAATCCCAAGGCTCTCCTGTAGGCAGCTTCTGGGTGCTAACTTTTATCATGTTCCCCTTTCGCTCTGTCAACTTATTAGAACAACAACTTGCCATTGTTAAGACTACAAAAAGAAAAGAAAAGTCAGAAAAATAAGAAAATATTAATGCTATATCTCTTTTTTAACGCTAGCATTGAAAAAATAAACATCACTACTACATGCTGAGTTGCATTTAACTTTTCTTGGACCTAAACTATTTTATTTTGTCTCTCTTGCTCTACCAGTTTGATGTTGAAGGTAAATCATGGATTAATGGTGAAGTGGTACCTCATGGCTAGATGATCACAGATTTGAGTTCCAAAAGTATTCTCTGTGCAAAGCAAGTTTGAAATGTAGCATATGCTTGATGAGTCTCAGTTTACCAAGTGATTTCAAACTTACATATTATATGCAAAGCATGGATCCCTGTGACATGGACTATAGAAGAATCATCAATTCGCTTCCCTCCAAGTGATTTAACCTGACATTATTTTACCTAATTGGTTGTTTCATAAAGCTTCACATCCTTTCTTTGTGAAAAGAATCGTAGATGCAGTTAGGAAGCAAGAGTTAGAAATCTACATTTCCCAAAATTTTCAGTATTTGGAACACTAAAATAATTCTTCACCTCCTTTGTCCATCCTTCCTGGAATTTATCGTTTGATTAAGAACCAACATTTCAATACAGGAATAGTTTCTAAACAAATGAATATATGATTGTAATAATGGTAGTTGTTTTGATTTATGTCAACAGGGAAACAACCCCAAAAGGAGCTACATGAATTTAGGTTTATAAAATTGATAATAAAGCTATTGTCGTCAGAACTAGAATGCTTTATTTGTAAGGGTTTCCCAATTTTTGAACAGAGAAGTTAAGAAAACAACAACATCTCTCCAAAGAAAAACGAAGAAGACACTCTAATGAACTTCGATTACAGAAATATTGATCATGGAAGGGAGTTTTGGAGAGAGGATCAGAATGATTTATACACAAGACCACACAATCTCCAAACAAACAAATTAGATGACATAAATGATGCACTTAGGAGACCACAATGGATACACCATTAAACGAACTTCATGCACAAAATGAAAAATATTTGTTGTATATGCCATATAAAAGCAAACATCAGAATTATCTATCAGTAAAAAAAAAAAAATCAATTAAAAAATATGCATTTGAAAATACCAGTAAGAGTTTTGGTCTTGGAAGAAGAAGAAGAGACAGAGAGAAAGAGAGAGAGATGTCTAGGCCTTGGCTTGAAATCCTTGACTATTTATGGAAGTGGAATAATCAAGGCTACTTGGAGTTTACGGTTAGTTGATTCGGATCAAACCATCGGGTGGGTTAGTTTAACCGCAAGTCCCAACTTTATTGATTCTTCTTATAGATAGTATTCCACAAACTTCTCTGAGAATCACTTTGTTGCACAGTAAAAATCAAGTAATTTATGGGGAAAAAGGAGAAAATAACATAGAAAAATCATGTAATTTAGTTACAAACTGGTGGGGGTGCTTCGTGTATTTTGAAGTTTATATATTTTTATATGCATTGCTTCCTCAACCAGGCAAAATTACAACATTATACCTTTCTTTTACTCATCAGCAGAGTTTTCTTAAAGAGTTTAATGGAACAATTATTCCAAGGAAAACCGTTGGATCTTCTGGCTTGAAATCTAAATTTGTAATACAAACTTTTTTTTATTGAAGAATATTAATTTCCTTCAAAGTTGGTTAGGAATCTGACTTTGTTTGAAAGATGCTACATCAACAATACCTTAGAGAAGAGAGAAGTCTCTAAAGTGCACCAATTTGCCTTTTTCAAGTGGAATTTTTATATAAAAACGAAAAGAAAAAACAAGTATCATCGGGGTCTGCCTAAATCTTTTGTCCTACCATCATATCTCATTCCTCCTATGGCAAGTCAAAATTTGGAAGAATAAGAAAAGCTTATTTGTTCACAAAATTTAAGCTTGATATGCCTACAGCTTTTTTAACTTACTGTCGGAAAAGTTTAAAAACATTTGCTTCCTCATAAAATTTAAGAAAAAAATCAACTCTTTTTTACTGTATATCAAAAATAAAATAAAATTCTAAAAAATTTTAACATCAAACACCCACACTCCCCCCCCCCCCTCCCCGGCCGGGGAGAGGCCTTGACGACGGTTCCCTCCCGAAATGCCCAGATTAGGTTTTGCAAGACTGCCTTATTCGCACGGAACAGTTAATCTATCATTGCTCTTCATAGCTTAGTTTTGTGGCTTTGCTCCGGCAAGGAGACTTGCCTTATCAGATGTGGGATTAGATATTTGTGGCTTCGACTGCCTATATTTTTAGATAATCATCGCATTCAAAAATTATTTATTATTTTTTGTTTCATTGATCTGAATTGTGATAGAGATTTTTGGGTTTATCATATTCAGTGCTTCTATAAAGAATTTGTTTCCATTCATCTCCTTCATAATCATGTTAAAAAATTTCTATGTTTTATTTTACCTCTCCTCTGTTCTGAAAACCTGTATCTTCCCCTGATTGCTGTGTTTTGTTAGTTTATTCCATATTTATATCATCCCCAAGAAATTCCAGGCTTAGAGCCTTTTTCTGCTCAAATTTAAATGTGGAAGGCATTTAATGTGTATGTGTGGTGTTACTGCTTTTAAGTAAGTAGTTAATGCGGTAAGGTTTCTGCTTGATGATTTTACACGCATATATTTAGCTACCAAGGTAAGGTTCTAATTGAATCAGGTACTTTAAACATGGTAATCTATGCTGCAGGTTTTTCCTGCCATGAGTTCTGTGAGTAAAGTTCCACCCTTGAAATGTTATATTATGGATTTAAATCTACGTGTCCTAAACGCGAAATCCTTATTCTCTTCCAAGTGTGCATACTTTTGAACTACACAAACATTTTTTAAATATGTTTATTCGAGCAAGGATGGGCTGTCTATAACTTTCTACTGATTTTCCTACTTGCAAATCTCTACCCACGGTTTGCTTCCTAGGATCTAGTCCAGAGAACCGATCTCTTTCCCCTAAAGTTAGGATTCTTTTTTCTTTCCCTTCTCCTTCGAGCCAAGCCACGGATGAGGTTGGGTTTCATATCTCTGTTTCCTTTTTTTCTTTTTTCTTTTTTCCTGTTCGTATCTTTCTATTCTAAAAGAACTATGTTATGTCAATATGAATGATGGAAACTCTGGGAAGGTTGGGGTAATATCTTACCTCCTAAAAAGTAAATTTTCCATCTTGTAGAATCCTTTATATTTTGTGGTTAGGGGGGAGAATATTTTAGGACACTTTAGGTTAGACATTTCCAGGGGTTCAGGATTCCTAAATGGGTTACCTCTCTGGATGCTTAGAGTTTGCTTTTATTTCTATCTTTTAAAATTAATTTGTGGGCGTTTGGGGAACCGGTTTATAAATTTTCGTTTGTGAAAGATAGTTCAGTTCTCCTCATTTAAAAGTTCAATTTATCCAAGGAACCAATATAAGTGACTGGGGTATGGCACTTTGAGTGCTGCAGACTCATTCATGAAATTGTGCCAAAAAATGCCTTTCTTAAATTTTTGGATGGTTTCACCTTCTATGTTTGTTGAAGTACGACTTTATGGCAAAAGGAATGTAGGAGCTAACGATTTCCTGTAGATTTGCAGTTTGCTGATGGAACTCTCTCTCTCCCTCTCTCTCTCAAATAATAATATAGTATTTCTTTAGATATATTTATTTACATACCCCATTCAAATCACCTGACCTGGAGCTAGTATGTAATTGTTCTTTAGTTGACACCGGAGAATTTTGTTGGTGAATCTGCTTTTCTTTCCAGTCCAGTTTTCGTCTCTAACATTGTTTAACAGTAAGGATCGTGTAGTATGAATTTGTGACATTTCTGCATGTTTGCAATTATGGTTCTTTTAGTTTCTAAGGACATACTGACAACGCAAAAGTTATGATTGACCAGAAAGTTTCCTATTACTAATACAATGATGTTGTGGATGTTGAGGAAGGTCAAATACTAACAGAAGAAGTAAACAAGAATCCTGTGAAAAAAAAAAAAAAAAAAAAGCTGAAAGTATCGCACAATCCTATGATAAGACGAAAAAAGGTTTGCATGGGAGAACTGCCCCAAGGAGAAATGAGATTGCTGAGGTGCATCCCGCGGATTCTTGAGTTAATAGCTAAAATGGAGAAACAAAGACAGAGTTTTGAGGAGACTATCACTCTGGTGGAAGAAATTGAAAGAATCCCCCAGCCTGAACTTGATCCTGTAGTTGAAGCAACAGAAAGTAAGCCACCACGGCCAGCACGAATGAGATAGTGGGCCCAAAGTTAAGTACATTCAAATATATTAGTATATTTTATACCTTTTTTCATATTAAGCATGGACTTGGTACTGGGATATTTTGGAGTGGAAGAGAGAAGTAAGGGAAGAGTTTTTGATGGAGATATGTAAAAGACTTTTACAAAGAGAGGATTTATAGAGAACAATGTAGGAGGATTTTTTTTTATTTTTTATTTTTTACTTCACTTCTTCACTGCACCCAAAAACACCCCAACACTTGGGCACACCAGGCTTCCCAGTACTACTTGAATGAGAAGTTGGTAGCTTGCAGGGGAGGGCAGAACACCAAAAGCTGAAGAAGGTACTAAGTGATAATATTGTTTCTTTCAAGAATTGAAGGTAAAGTCGAGTTAAACATTAACATTTCTCTAATTATTTCCTGACCAATAAAATTTTAAAAGTTGTATAACCTTTACAAGTGTCCAAAATCATGGAGATCTATCTTTTCATCAGAGAGTTATAAGATGCTCTTGAAAAGATATCAGAAAGTAAAGAACTGGTTGTAGTCAACCTTCTATTTTGCATTTTGTGGAAATGGTTACTTTGAATGTTCTACAGCTTGGTCAATCTCTTCTATACTGTTCTCCCTTAACAATCTAGTTAATGTAATTGAAGCTGCCGACTCTATTTTTGTATGCTTAATATTTGCTCAATGGAATTATCTCTTCTAATTAATTGCCTGGGAGCAAAACATTGACTTGGTAGCCTTTTGTTAAACTCTGTTCCATTATATTTATATGTTGACGTAGTCATGAGAAATGTTGCTTGGGTTCAATAATTTCTTTTGTAGATTTGTGCTGCCTTGTCAAAAGGAAAGAATGGTATTACTTTCAGACATGCCTGACTTCCTATCAAAGCTGCTATTTTTATGGTATGCTTGTGCGTTGCTGTTAGATGAAGCTGGAAAGCTATAATAGCAAATAAATAACAAAAAACAGAGTTGTATCAAAATACAATGACAAGTTGAAATAATATGCTCAGTCAGAAGAAAGGTTTCAAGGAGGTGGGAAGAAGGCTACTTTCTAGGAAGAAGTGTTTAGAGTTTTATTTCCATTTCTCTCCATGTGTGGGGACTTCTCCCTCTGTATGGAGCATGAGGCGTGTTTAGGAAGTATTAAGGATATCTCCCGTTGGGTGATTCAATTGAACTGACTGTGCAAATGAACTGTTGCATGCTTTAGGTGGTCTTTGGGTCTTGTGACTGAGATGTGTGAAGTGAAATGACCTAGAAACCCCTTGCATTCAGAGGTTAATCACAGTATTAATGTGATGGTTTGTTTGGACTTTACAATTGATAGGCTTTGGAAGTATTCAATTGTAATCAATGTTTTAAAACCTGGACCAGTGATCAAATAAGTAAGATCGTCAAGTCAAATAAGTAAGATCGCCAGGTTATGGTTCAACCGATTCAACTACCAGTTGAACAAGTTGATAATAAAAATATTTAAAAAAATAAGTTAAAATTTTAATAAATTTAGTATAGTCTATTTGTATATTTTTATTTAAATTTTGTACAGTACTCAAAATTATAGATAATATGGCAATATTAATATATTTTATATTATTATATGTTCATTTTAAAATTAAAGATATATATATACATATATATAATTTTAATTAAAAATTTAAGAAATAATATTTTTTAAATCTAATTTTTAATATTTTATATTCTTTGAATTTTTTAATATTTTAATATTTTAATTTAAACAACATATATTGTAAAAAAATTAATAAAAATATTTTTTCTAAAAATTTTTATACAACTAATTAGGCGGGGGTTGAGTGTGAAAATTAGAGAGAGGGGGGGAGGTTTTAAATGAAAACCAGGGGAGAGAGAGAGAGAGAAAGTGAGAGAGAGAGAGAGGAGGTGGGGGAGTTTTAACTGTTGGGCACTTGGGGGGAGGGTTTTAAATGTTGGGCACCGGCCGAGGGGGGGGGTGTCAGAGAGAGAGGTGCTGGGGAGTATTTGAACTAGTTTATAAAAACCGGTTAGTTTAACTGATTTTGACTTAGGTTTGACCGGTTGAACCTCATGTCCGGTTTTAAAGTATTACCTAAACCGTTTATTAGGTCAGTTTATAGTCGAATTGGCTAGTCCAGTCTGAATTTTAAAACATTAATTATAATGGTGTGATATTTTATCTTGTCATCAATCTAGTTAGACCAAAAAATAAATGTGAAGTATTTGATTTAAAAATGCTTAAATATTATCCACTTCATCTACTATCACATGCCTTGGCAACATTTATGAATATGCAATGTTTTCGGTTAATTAAAGATAAACTTGTTACCAATATGCTGATCAACTAATCGCTCTTGTTAATTAGAAGTATAATATGAAATTTCATTTCTCATACAAAGAATCCCCTGTAATGAACTATTTTTTAACTGAAATCAAGTTTAATTTGTCACACCCGCCCCCTCTAGTAACTGGGCTAGATGTGGCAGCCGGGTAACAGTCAACACACTATCGTGGCAAAAATTCAATAGCATGCCAACTGTTGTGACCCTTCTAGCCAAATTGACTAGTGACTTGTAGAACTTGTATATCAAATTCATGTAACAATCTCTACAAGGCAAGCAACTAAAATATAATGCAATAGCATCGTAAGGGCCACAGGCCTCACACCACCTATCATTAGGCCACAACATATGCAAATACAGCCAATAGGAACTAAACTACTATGTACAACCATCTAGGTTTGGCTTGGGTTACATCATACCATATATCTTGCACTACATCCATAATATTTATACAAGTACAACTGAACTATCTAAATTTATACAGATAATTCCTTTAAGTAGTTATAAGATGATGACAAAATCACAAGACAAGGTCTTGGGAAAATCTGGCCCACCTGTCTAGACGAGTGTAATGCGGATGAGTGCTAAGCACGTGACTAGAAACTAATCTAATTGAAAATCTGCATGATGAATAGAAAAAAAGTGAGACAAAATCTCAGTGAATAGCATACTGACTAATCCTAGTTGAAACAATCAGGTTTTAATATTATCACAACTGTAAATGCTTTTCCACATCATTCATACACAACAAATAAGTAAGAGTACTTCCATATAACTTCAAACCCATGAATAAAATAGGAAAATCAGCATTAGCAGAAATCCAGTCTCTATTTTGATGCCATGCCAATTAGCATAAACAAGTGTAAGCATAAAACATAAGTCAAGTATAAAAGATTATGAAAAATCATGAAGAGGCATAGTCTGTGGTTGTATACTATGTACTTTGGTTGGATGTGCACAACCAACAATCTCTATATTTATGGGGCAGTAAAGCATGAAAACTATAAAATTAATAAAACCTGTTGAGCGCTACTGTACTATGTAGTTTACACCGAGGGTTGTCGCAATTCTCTCGGTCAAACTGATATAGCCTGCGGCTTCTGTAATCCTCTATGGGAATCAAATACTATGCTATGTCACATAATGTCATGCATGTAGATCTACCACCTGCCTCAGGTGATTGCCCGACATTTTAACTATAATGTCGAATCACAAAGCATCATGAAAATATTAAATCAAACACGTAACAGAAATCAAAAAATAGCTGACTATTTTCTCTTTTAAATATTAACATACAGATGGTTTGTCATATAAAATCATTATTAATTATAAAATATAACTTAAAAAAAATAACTAAGATTAGGGAGATGCCACTCACTGTTTATAGTAAACCATGTTTGTGGTCCAGGTGCCGAGATTCTATATCTAGTGTAATGTTATCCCCTTGTCCTATATGTTAAGCATATGCATATACATAAGCAATATTCTTCAAGTCTGAAATGAAAATGTAATGCATAAATATAATTAAATTAGCCTAGGTTTTCCCCTTTTATTTTCCTTAAATTTTATGGCCCCTTGTTCTTCCTTTTTCCAATCTTTAATGTGTTTCCATTTTAATTATATATATATATATATATATATATTGCCATTTCCTTCTCCAAAATAATTCCCTCAAGCTGTGATTCTCTGCTGGAAAATTCCAGCTTCTATCCCATGATTTTCTAATTAAATTTTGGGTTATATGGTTGCAAATAAACTCTAATTTAACACCCTTTTTAATCCTATTCCTTACCTGGCTTGGGATACTTCCAATTTTATTTGTAAAACCTTAATTTGGATTTGTTTTAGGCCCCTAAGAGGCTTGGCCAACATGTTTCACCTGCAGGAAATTCTGCAGAAAAATTTTCTGCAGCATATCTATCTTCTTTATTCTTATTCTAAGGTAGTTTTCTTCATTTTCTTTAACCCAATTTCATCTTTCTTCTATTCCAATTTCATTTTCCCTTTTTTTTTTTTTATTTTTACTCTGTTTCCAGCCTCTACCTTTCACCAATATATCATTTAAACTTTAGAAATCACATAGTTTCATTCCAGAGTCCAAGCGTCAATTAATTTCCTTAAATATTTATTATTATTATTATTTTCGAAGTTACAACTCTCTCTTTTCTCTTCTTGAGTTTGGCTCTTGTGGTTCTTTAATTTCCAATTAGTTACAAAATCAATTCTAACATATATAGTTATGCGTATCTCCAAGAAAATTCCATAGTTTTAATCATAAAAACTAAATTTCCATCCTTACACAAGACTAACCCAAAATTTCCAGCATCCAATTTGGTTTGCACATGGCGTACAGCACAGGTAGCTACCGGAGTAACAAAATATCTAGTATTTTTCTAAGCAAATTTCAAAAGAATTGTGAAAAAGTAATCATATTAACTTGTCTTACCTGGTCTCCTTGTTTGCATCTCTTTCTCCCTCTCTCTCTCTCTCTCTTCTTCTATTCTTTTCTTCTTTTCTTATTCTTTTCTTGGCTTCACTCGTGGAAGGATCTGGAAAAAGATATACATATATCTTCCCATTTTAAGTCGGCAACTTGGCCGACAACTAAGTTCTTTTATTATATTTTGGCCTATAAATTTTTCTAGTAATCAATTTTAGGTCTTTCATCTTTTAAGATTTGATTTTAGGCCCTACAAAGTTTTAAAAATTTCTTTTTAATCTCCTATCCAATATAGGTCTCAAATAAAATAACTTTATATTTTTACTAACTTTACTTTTATTTTATTTAATCCCCAACCTCCACTTTTAATGTACTTTACCTATCAAACTCTCATTTTCTTTTTCTATCAACTTTCTCTCTCTATTTTTTTTTTTGTCCAATTATAATTAAGCTTCTTAAAGTCCAATTCATTTCCTAGGATTGAAATCGAGCAACAATTAAATTCTAAGAAGATTTTTTTTTATAATTTATTTTATTGTTTATCATAATTTATATGTTATAACTATATATTGTATACTAGGCAAAATATAACATTATATATATATATATATGCATATATGTGTATAAGATGCAATACAATGCAACTTAAGCAAAATCTAATTTGGAATGTTACATAATCACTTTCAGTACTTAATTAGCCTGAGCACAAAGGAATGAAACAAGAAAAGAAAGTTAATTAACACGCACAAATGACCTAAACAAAGAGAATATGGCAACCAACCATAAGCAGAAATATGGAGAAACTCTCCTTCGATGACCACGTAAATAAATAGACCTTATTCATTTACACAATAAGCCACAAAGTTGAACTTAAAATGTCTAGCTATTCATGATGAATATTTTTTGCTTTTGATCTCCAACATACTGGGTGTTGCTTATAGTTAGGGCCGGAATAAAATTAGGTCACTTCAACGGACTAGACCTAGCCTAGTTAGGCTTGGTTTGGTCTGATTTATTTAATTAGTTAAGCCAAGCTTATTAGGCCTCAAATTTGACTTATTTATTAAACAAACTTAACGTGTCAAAATTTTGGCTTTTGTTAGCTTGACAAGCTTGGCCTATATTATATATAATATATGATATTTCAATATATTATTCACATTAAAAACAAAATTGTATAATCCTTTTAGTCATTTAAAAAAATATATCTTAAATTTTTAAATAAAATTAGAATGTGTTTAATAGCTTTTTAAGAAAAATTTTGATTTTTTAATCTAAATTGAATATCCAATTATGCTACACTTATTACAGGCATTACTTTGTTTTTAGACTCTTCGTTATTGCTAAAAGAAGAGTAAAAAATAATTTTTAAAAAAACTTATTTTCTAAAATGTTCGTCAAAAAATTCATGGACAAAAAGAGGTGAGTAATGACATTTTAAGTATATAAAAAAAAAATATAGGAGTAATATTATTAAGTATTTGTACAAATTAAAACTAATATATTAGCCATTGAAAGAAAAGAAATATATAAATTTCAAGGATGTGCAAGATGATTAAAAAAAATTATAAAATAAAATGAATTTTTTACATTAATATACATAAAAAATTTCAATGAATTTTATCATCCCATGTTATTAAAATTAAAATTTTTATGTAGTAATTTATTTGTTGTTTGGTTACATCCATTTTTTTTCTATTTATGGTTTTTTTTTATTTTTTATTATTTAATTCAATATAAAAATATTAAAAATATATAAAAAATCTCAACGTCAGATTTTGATAATATAGTTTTACTAATTATTAAAATTGTTGCATTTTTTTTATCATTTACTTGATTCTCTTTTAATATTTAAATGGCTGCAAATGATTAAAAATATTTTTATATTTACATTTTTTTAAGACAGCCAAAGAAAAATAATTTTTTTAAAAAAGTAATATATATCATGAAATTTTAAATTTTTATTTGTAAATACAAAAATTAATATTATTATTATTCTTTCACTCCTAATATTATTCTTTTAACAAATTTCTCTAAATGGCTAAATTAATACTCTATTCATATTATTTATATGAATGTAGATTAATTTATATTTGATAAAATTTATTATGAGACTTAATGAAAGATAAAGTTTATGAAATCATATAAGCTAAAACTTGTATAAATTTATTGGTTTATTTAAAGCATATTTAAGTTTGGTTATCTTGGCTAGATAGGCTAATAAGCCAGCTTGAGCCTTGCTAATTTGTTAAACAAATTATGCCAAGCCTAGTTTATTAGCCTCCCATAAGTTACAAGCCAAACACGTGTCCATAATTTGTTAAGTGGGCTTGGGCAGTTCAACTCCTAGCCTAGCTTGTTTAACTCCTGGTTTGGTCTGGCCTAGCTTGTTTAACTTGTGACCAGGCCTGGCCTACTTTTACCCTTACATACAGTTGCTCTTTTTGAATGGCTTGATATAGACCCCAATGGATTCCAAAATGATTCTGCTGGTATAATCAAACCACCTAGTGGTAGTTCCATGAAAGCCACCAAATGAGCGGTCCTCTCCCAACGGAAAGTTGAACTTTGTGTCACTCCAATTTTGCTACCCAAATGGTCCATGAGTGCCAACGTTGGTAGTCAACTGGATTAAAGTCAAAGTATTTCTTGAGCAATTATAAGACCCGCTAATAGATGTCAAAAACTCATCTGGATAATTAAGTTTTATCCTTCATTTTTGAGGTAAAAAAGGCATTCTAAAATTAGTAATGGTCCCTAAAGCTTAAAATGTACTAGCAGAAGACATAAATACATACATAAACATAGAATATAAGAAGTATAGGAAAAAATATTTGAACTAATTACTTAATAGAGTGCTATCTCCTTGTTTGGTTACCAATTATTCTAAAGAGATTTGAATTGACACAACAATGACTAGAAAGCAATCTAAGCAGGTAGACTACAAAACATGTATATATACAAAGAAACCCTGCACATAGCACAATAAAGTTTGGACAAGAAAATTGGATTTCCAAGACCAAAAGAAACATGAGGACTCGGTGCAACTTCTGCTTGCTGCTACTGGCTTAGAAATAGCATTTTGAATCAGAATTCATTGGACATCAAATGGAAAAATTCACCATTGGATTTTTATTTTTCCCGTTAAAAAGCAAGCAGCTAGAAACAATATCTAAAAAACATACTAAATGAAGAAGCTTGTTCAGTTGCTTGAATAGGAAGAATGTCATTTTCCTAGATTGGAGTGCTTCAGAGAAGTACTGAATGGAGTTTAATAAAGAGTAGAAGACTCACGATGTCCAATTTGAATCCACATTCATCACCATGTCTCTCTGATAGAACCAAACCTCCATCTTCACCAACATACACAAATTGGAAAAAATCAATAACATTATTTTGAAATATAAAAATCTTTACAATCTCTGACTTGCCCTTATAATCCCAAACATTACCTCCAGGAAAACTTCTTGGTGCCAATTTTTATCATGATCCCTTCCTTTTTGTCAACTTATTGGAGCTTGCTATTGTTATGACTACAAAAAGAAAACAAACGGCATAAAAATAAAAATAAAAATATCGATGTTATTCATTTTTTTTAAAGCTAGCACTGAAAAATAAACATCATTATTACATGTTGTGTCTTGAACCTAAACTATTTTGTTTTTACTCTCTTGTTTTGTAAGTGTGATATTGACGGCAAATCATGGATTATTATTGGTAAAGTTGTACCTCGTGACGAGACTTGAGATCTAAAAATATTCTCTTTCCAAAGTAGGTCTAAAACTTAGCATATGCTTGATGACTCTCAGTTTTCCAAGTGATTTCAAACTTACATGTTACTAAACAGAGCATGGAAAACTGTGGCATGGACACCCTTCTCCTAGTACACAAGTATAATATAGAAGAATCATCGTTGATTTAACCTAATATTTAAACTAAATGGTTGTTTCACGAAGCTTCATATCCTCTCTTTGTGAAAATAACCATAGATGCATTTAAGAAGTAAGGGTTAAAACTTGGTTTAATTTACATTTTCCTAAATTTTTCAATATTTGAGATCCTAAAACTGGAATAATTCTTCACGGCCTCCGGCCGTCCTTCCTTGAGTTTATTTTTTGATTAAGAACCAACATTAGAATATAGGAACAATTTCTGAAGAAATGAGTGCGTGATTGTAATATTTATAGGGGAGTTTATTCAGGCACTATCTGGATTTAGGTTAATAAAATTGATCATGAGCTTTTATTCTCAGAACTAGAATACTTTATTTACAAAGGCTACCCAGTTTTTGAAGAGAATAGCTAACTAAACAATAAAATCTTTCTAAAGAAAATGGAAAAAGACATTCCGATGACATTTAATTACAGAAATTGATCGTGTGGAAGGGGATTTTAGAGGGAGGATCAGAATGATTTATGCACAAGACCACAATTTCTAAACAAACAAGTTGTGCAACATGAATGATGCAGACACAATGTATACAATATTAAATGAAGCCATGTAGTTTTCAGGATATTTGTAGGTAAAAAAGCACACCAAAATTACCTATTAGGTAAAACCATAACAATCCATCAAAACATGTGTACCTGAAAAATCCCAAGAGAGTTTTGGCCTTGGAAGAAACGAGAGAGAGAGAGAGAGAGAGAGAGAGAGAGAGAGAGAGAGAGAGAGAGAGCAGACATAAGGATCTTGGCTTGGATTCCTTGACTCTTTACAGAAGTGGAATACTCGAGGTGACTTGGAGTTTACCATTAGTTAGATTCGGTTCGAACCATTTGGAGGAGTAGTTTAACTGCTAGTCCAAACTTCGATTCATCTTGTGGACCATATTCCTTTGAACATTGGTCCTTTTCGAACACTTCCAGAATATTTCCACAAACTTCTTGGAGAATCACTTTCTTGCATGCTAAAAATCAGGTAATTTCTGAGAGAGAGAGAGAGAGAGAACAAAAAAAATCAAGTAATTTAGTTATAAACCAGTGGGAATGCTTTGTGTATTTTGAAATATATAACTTTCTATATTTTTATACGCATTGCTTCTTCGTGTAGGCAAAATTACAGCATTATACCTTTCTTTACTCATCAACAGAATTTTCTTAAAGAGTTAATGGAACAATTATTCCAAGGATAACAATTGGATCTTCTGGCTTCAAATCCAAATTTGAAACACAAGAAAATTACTTTTTCATGAAGATCATTTTTATATAAAAATGATAAAAAAAAAGTAGGATTTGGGTTTGGCTATTTCTTCTGTGCTACCATATCTCACTCTAGGAGTGTTCATGACGCAATTTTTTTGCATGAAGAATATTTATTTCCTTCAAAGTAGGTTAGACATCTGATTTCATTTAAAAGATGCTACATTAACAACACCTTAGAGAAAACTATGGCCTCCAAAGTGCATCAATTCGCTTTTCTCAAGTGGAATTTTTATATAACAATGAAAAAAAAAACGTATCATCTATGTTTGGCTACTTTTTCTTTTCTTCACATCTCAATCGGCTTTTTAATAGTAATATCAATAACTTTTTTATTATTTATCAAAATTTGATTTTTTAAAAATATCTATTAAAATGTGATGTTTTGGGGTTATTGGGAAGTTGGTTTTGCCAAAACATATTTTTCAACAATTCTTTTATTTTTTTAAATAATTGAGAAGTCAGTTCCACTTAAACTGACCTCCCAACATTCTTTAAATAATTGGAGAACTGGTTTTGGTGTGACTGACTTCTCAATAATTTTACAAAAAAATGAAAAAAAATTATTAAAATGTCATTTTCAGCAAAACCCACCACTTAATAATTTAATTTTTAAATAATATATTTTATACCATGAGAAGTTAGTTTTAGAGGAACTGACTTCACATGATTCTATTTTATTTTATTTTATTTAATCATCGATTACATTTTATATTTTTATATTTCAAAAATTTAAAATATAAAATATAGTTTATAAATAAATTTAATTTATAGTTTATAAGCATAATTTAAAAATATAAATATAAATTAAAAACAAATAAAACATAAAGTATTTCATATTTTTTTTACATTAATGGAATATATTAATTTATATTATATCATACTATGTCAAATGATAATTTAGAAAATATTTAAAATATAATTAAAATATTTAAAAATAAAATTAAATTAAAATATAATATTTCTAAACAATAAAATATAAAAGATAAAACATTTTTTACTCGTTGAGAGTTTGGCTCTGTAGAAACGTATAGAATTGGTAATTGAACTCCTGACTTTTTTTCTCCATGAACTTAAAACTTTAATACGACAAAAAATACATATAATTTTACATCACTATAATTTTCTTACAATATGTTTGATTTTCACCTTGAATCTCTTAAGCAAAACCTTAGTTTTCTTACACACACATGAACAACACTCTCAACTTCCTCTCTCCCCCATTTGTCCTTTTTGTACCAACCTATTTTGAAAAAGAGAGTTCAAATGATTTAAAATAAAAATAATAAAATATTGGTACATATATGTTATTAATGGCTTTTCAACTCGAAGGAAAAACACGACTGGTTTGACTCATTAAAAGAACATAGAATGGACATCTAACAGATTGATTGATATACTCATGTGTTTTATATAATATTATAACTTTTTAAAATTAAGCAGAACTAGAGATGGTAGAACAAACTAAACGTAATTTCTCCTAAACAATAAAATATATTAACACTAGAAGGAAAATATTTACTAGTTTTATTATCTGCAATCGCTTAAATTTCAAGATGTTCTTTGAACCAATCATAAACTTTATTGAGATAGGTAAGACTCCCATACGAGAAAAATAAAGTTATGATTTGTTTTTACTCAATTAATTTTGTTGATTATTTTGTAAACATGTGAATCTTTATCTATTTTTGTAAAGAGAGTATTTTCTTGATTTCAATCTATAAACCTCCCTATCACATATGAACAATCCCATTGTTGATCCAAGATTGGCTATTTTCATATGACTGACTACTTTAATTCCAAAAAGAGTAAGTTGAATTGAGTTGAGTTCTTGTAGGTAAAACATTAAGCATCTCTTATGTTGGCTTGTAGGGACCCGTAAAAGGGTTGAGCCAAAATGAGTTGCTGTGCCTAACCAACAAGGTCGGTGCAAATCTGGATGACAAAACTAATAAAAACAAACAGATATAATGGCATTTGGTGAAGCTTAGGCATCACTAACAGTTCCATTGAAGATCCCAGTCTTGGAGACTTTTTCTTCTTGGATTTTCAACCACAAAGTTAACCGCAAAATGGGGAACACAATCTTGCCATGGACAGCACAAATAGTGTACAATTAACAGATACACTGATCAACTCTAGCTATCTCTGAACGAACCCAATAAGACGAATAATGGCTCTTCCTCAGAGACAAAGTGTAGACTATTCATCAATATGGAAGGGTTCTCGTATCTATCTCTTACTTATTCCCAAAAAGACACTCGGAATCTTGAAACATTGAGCGTGTCTTGGTTTGAGAGAACTAGTTCTTACGCTTTCACTGTATTCTATTCATGAGAAAAGCTATATGCATATTAAAAATTAAGAAATCAATTCTCACTAAGTGTTTATGGAAAAAGCTGATAACCCAATTGTGTAAAAGCATTTCTAAAAAATATATAACAGAAAGTACTGAGGTTTGTTTCTTGATGCCAAACAAGTCCAGTAAAATGTAAGCTTGCATGTGAACTTGATTAGCATGCCCATTGCCTTGTTTCTAATAATCTCATGGACCAAATACTTGGAATACCGATAATTTCAATTGCTGCATTTGCCTAGCCACTAGTGCTTGTGGCACATTATCTACTAGTATTGAAACGACAACCCTAGAAATCCCTTGGATCAACAAAGACATTCCCTAGCGTTCCCTTCCCCACCAAGTCGCCAGCGTCACTTCCGCCGCCAACCCTCTTCAAGTACCAAAGGTCATTCATGCATGAGATGGTGGATCTTTTGGCCACAAGCTCTCTTAGTGGATCTGAGATCCCCAGCTCAAACATTATTGCCTTGCAATCCTTCATGTTTTGCGCCACCCTTGAAGCAAAACCCCCCACATATTCCATTATCTCCCCAATCCTCTCTCCCTCCCCATGAATCCCATACAAGAACAAAAACCCAAATGGCTTCTCAAGTGATAACTCTTTGCACCCAAGGCATGGAAACACTTTTTCCCATGCATGGATTAGGGTTTCATGAAGAGACCTCTTTATTGTCTTAACCTTGAAAGCCTCACATGTGTTCCATAAGCTAAACATAGCCCAAGAACTTGGAGCTAAGGCACAAATGCTCTTGCTATCACTCTTCTCCTTTCTGGTTAGCCCTTCTAAATTTTCTTCCTTGAAATATGATACCCATGTCCCTAAATTTAACTTTTCTCTCAAAAGGGTGTCTATGTCCATGGGATACATATCTTTTGATTTGAGATTGTACTCCCTGTACAAGTGAATCGCTTGGTCTATTGAGAGCCTCTCTATTTTGATGTGTTGGGGCAGATCTTTGGGCATCAAGGTGAGTGATTGGAGGTACATGACTAGGGAACTGGACTTCGTATAGTTGCATCTGAGTGTGAACAGGTTTTTTGAGGCAGCATTCTTCTCCTCTATCGCTAGAAAAGTGTATTGTGCTCCATTCCTCTTCATCCATTCTTCAATTGACTGCACTAGGCTAAATCCAATCCCCATCCTCCTGCGTAAGAAGAACATACTTATACATATATATTGGGAGACAATTGTCAAATGGTAGCAATTTTACCTATAAAATAATGGATGTTTTTATGATTCAAACTTGTGACTGAAAAAGTCAAGGAGTATTCTAACCATTGATCACGTAATAAACAATGTCAAAACGTGGGAAAAAACAAACTGATACAACTTTTTTCAGTACCTAAAACATTAATTTTATGCTTTGAGAAAATCATGATACCAATTAAGTAAAACTAATGTTGCGGGTTTCTTTGCATAATATTTTTTCCAGTTAAGTTTGAAAAACTAGAACATGGGTTTGTTGAAATATTGGGTTTTAATTATCGTTTACCATGTCTATCTTATCATATCTTGAAAATGAAACATATGTCGAAATATGAACTGACATTCTACTAAATTTTCTTTATGTATAATCAAAGAAACATACACTTATACACTCCTATTGCTTGTGTACTTCTCTACACCAATCATAACGAGTTGCTTTTTGAGAGATCAACTCTTAATTAATATATATCATGAATTCTAGAGATTAGATTTTGTAATTTTTTGTCAGTATAACTGAAATGTCAGAGAGAGAGAGGGGGGGGGGGGGGGGGAGAAGCTTGTGTGTGTTCTGAGAGAAAGGAGTGTACCGGTGGCTAGGAGAGACCCGGAGGCCCAGAATGCTACCCAACTTGAACTGCTCTCCCGGCCGAAATCTAGTCCCAACATACTTGATGCACCCTCTCACCATTCCAACTACCTCTCCATTCTTCTGCAGCTCAGCTACCTGCACTTCCCCATTTCCAAACATAAACTTACTCTCTCACAACATACATCCCAAAATTTATCTCATAATCCACACAGACATAAATGACATCATCATGCTTTTTCCTATAAAGAAAGAAAGAAAGAAAAATGTCCCCAAGCCACCACATTCCTCACAGCTCCTATTTTAAAGAAACACTTTTTCTGTAATCTGAATCTATGACATTCCAATCCTAATTAAAGACTCAACCTTATGGTTGCCCCGTAGTAGAAAAAACAGCGTAACCACTAGTGAAAACACATACCCACATACAGCTGGATATATATACAAGTTGAGTGTATATATAAGAGAGTTTTTCATTAATAGATATAGAAGAAATGAGCCTATGTATATTATGTGTATGTGGGTGTGTGTGTATATATGTCCACTATGATATATGTATGTAAAGGAGTCAAACTAGCTCACCCACCAGCATGACATGGGCATGGTAGAACCTAATCCTATAAAGGGGATCACCCTCTATATAGTTGATTATGGAGATGCCTTTGTTAGAGCCTGTAGCCTCACAGTTGCTCTCAAGCTTCATCACCATCTCTACATCCTTGTCTTCATTGAATTCCCTTATCTGAACCTTTCCTCCCATGCCTTTCGCCTCTGACTGAGTAGGGAAGTGTTGAGAATATCACTTTGAAAGAGAATTGGGTTTGAATCTTTCTAAAATGTGCTTTTTGCCACACCCTACCTCAGCCGGCCCTATACTATATGTCTCTTAATTTAGTTTACCAAAAAGCGGTTACTTTTTTGGAAAGACTTTTTAAAGTTTTAATTGACTGGTTTAAAATGAAAACTCTACAAAAATTCTAGAACTCACTCTAGCAAAAACTTACACGAAGAAATTCTCAAACAAATTGGCCTTCTTTTTTTGTGGGAGCATCAGACACCAATACCCATTTTTCAAAATCATTAAAAATTAAACAACGATTAAAGAATATCACTTAAAGAACTCAATAAATAAGCAAATTATATCATAAAACTTCAAAAAAAAGAACAAATTTCCATACTAAATAAAAAGCCATTCATAAATTAGAAAGGAAAATCCTTTATTACCGACTCTTGCTATGGGGTCGGAAGGACCCACATGCATAGGTGATAGATTCCATGAGCAAACATAGGTGGGGGAGGGGTTATATAGGAGGGATTACCCTAACCACACAATGAGGTATTTGTCCAAGGGCTTATTGATGAGTTTTTCTAGGACACTATTATGCTATGGTTTAGGTTTTACCAGGTGGAAGATGACAAGCTTTCTTCACAGTTAGCCGTACAATCCCATGCCATGTGTAGTGAAATATTCACGTGTGGTGCTCCAAATTTATATTATTTTACTTGTGAAATTATGGATCAATAATGTTGGGAGGGATCCCGTACATGTCTCCTCATCTGCACTCGTATATAATATCATCAAATTATGATTTTGATGAGCTTTTTTCTTCCATTAGGGTCCGTCCGATTTGGGTCGGACTTGGGGATAGACATTAGCCGACTGGCTTGAAATTAGCATTATTGTTTGGTTTTGTTTTTATTTATTCATCCCTTTGATGTTTTCTCACTAACAAATCGATCACCTTTTCGATCATATCATTCACACAAGGTTATTTCCCTTTTTTATGTCATTTTCATTTTATCATTGACAAATAATTATTTTTTATTAAAGTATTTTTATATGACAAATACATAAAAATTATTGCATTTATATGAGAAATTTTTAAAATGATTCTCTCATATTTCTCGACTTTTTAGAAAACCTGTTTCTCGTAGAATTAAATACCCCACAATAGAATTTTTTCTAAAATAAAATTCTAAATCTTAATTATTATTTTCTACTCTGGTATATGGGAAATTAAATGCAAAGATATTTTATATTGCAATATATCACTTTATATCTATATTTTCATAATTTGTAACCCTAACCCATTTTACAGCAATGAGTTTTATTCTTTGTAGATCATAGAATTTTTAAAAAATGGACTTTTTTCATTTATTAATTTTGGTTCCTTCATGCACCCATAACCCAGAAATTAAGTTGAGGAAACTGACATTGTTTGTCAAAAAGGAAAAACAAATAAAAGATATGACTTTATAAGATGTTAAAAAGAATTCTCAAATTTACTCTTTTTGATCCTTATGGAGTATCTTGAACTTTTAGAAATTGAATTTTAATAAAATTTTAAGGAATTATTTTTTTCACAAATAAGAGCTTTTGTACCTTAAAAAGGAACAATTATAAGGAAAAAAAAGTTTAAAAAAATAACACTTTGTTGTTTATAAGTTTTTTAGAAAATTAAAAAATGTGCATGCCAAACATGCCCTTAATGCAGCTTATACATACTGCATAACTTTCAAGAAGACAGCACGATTCAGTGCAAGGCGCATAACTCTTGCAATGCCCTCAATACTCTCTCTCTCTCTCTCTCTCTCTCTCTCTCTCTATATATATATATATATATTTTTTTTTTTTTTTTTTTTTTTTGCGTAAAAGTCAAGAAGACAGCATGATTCAGTGTGGTGCATATCTCTTGCAATGCCCCCAGTGAATAAGATTGGAATTCCTTGTGTTTGGCAGGAAGGAAAAAGTTTGAGAGCATTTGATTCATTTTGGAACTGTAGAGAGATATTTTTATGTCAGCCTACCCTAATAACCTACTCTACCCAACTGGCTGGCTAGCCCCCTGTGATTAGATCGATCATATGAACCACGGCAAGTACAAAATAAAAATTGAGGAGAAGGGGATTGAAGTCTTTCCATTTTGCATTTTTATTTATTATTTATCTGTTTTAATTCATCTTTCTTATCTATTTTTCATATAAATATATATATATTTCATATTTTTAGATTTATTATATTGTTTGTGAAGCGAATTTTTTGAATTTTTATAATGAAAATTGGGTCTTAATCAATCACATTAAACTCCAATTTCACAAAAATTAGAATTGTCTTTGTTTTACGCAAAACTAAGAAAGTTCTTTTTAAGTTTTAAAAGTAGAAATTTTTATTTTTTAAGTAATATTTAAAATTTTTGTTTTTTTACTTATATTTCAAAACATGCTTTAAAAGAAAAATCAAAATATTTACTCAAAAAATTAAGCACGGCCTTTTAGCGGTGCTCAGTTTTAAAGAAAATGTTTTAAAAACAACTTTTGAAATAAAGTTTGAGATTAATCATTATATTTTAAAAATAAATTTGATATGTTCTAAAAGTATACTTCTAAAAGAATATAATTTTATAATTTTGCCTTCTAAAATACCACTCTTATATATACCAAAAGAATAATATTTCATTTTATGAAATTATTTTTAAAACATTATATTTTAAAGATATACTTTAACTTTAAAAATATCGAGAATTTTTAGGTTTTAAAAGCAAAAATCTATATTTTTTGAGTAATACTTTTAAAACCTTGTTTCTTTACTTGTGTTTTAAAACATGTTTTAAAAGTAAAACATGAACATTTACTCCAAAAATTGAGCACAGCTTTTTTGCTGTACTCAATCTTAAAGAAAATGTTTTAAAAACAATTTTTGAAGCAAAAGTCTAAAATAAAGCTTAAAAAGAGTCATGCTTGTTTTTTGCCTCTTTCAAAAGAACATAATCCCATAATTTTACTTTTTAAAATGCCCTAATAACATGTTAAAAAAACAATGTTTCATTTATAAATTTGATATATTTCAAAAGTATACTTCTAAAAGAATATAATCCCATAATTTTGCATTCTAAAATACCACTCTTAAGCATACCAAAAGAATAATCTTTCATTTTATGAAATTATGTTTAAAACATTATATTTTAAAAATATATTTTAATTTTAAAAATATCTAAATTTGAGAGGGGGTGTTTTTTTTAGGTTTTAAAAGCAAAAATCTATATTTTTTGAGTAACACTTTTAAAACCTTGTTTCTTTACATGTGTTTTAAAACATGTTTTAAAAGCAAAACATGAGCATTTGCTCCAAAAATTGAGCACGATATTTTGGTTGTACTCATATTAAGGAAAATATTTTTAAAAACAATTTTTGAAGCAAAAGTCTAAAATAAGGCAAAAAGAGTCATGCTTATATTCTGCCTCTTTCAAAATATCATAATCTCATAATTTTGCATTTTCAAATACTATTCTTAAACATGTTAAAAAAATAATGTTTCATTTTATGAAATTATTTTTAAAATATTATATTTTAAATACATACTTCAACTTTATAGATATCTAAATTTAAGATTGAAAACGAACGTGTTGAGAATATAAATCCAAAAAAAAGGATCCTATTCTTAAAAAATAAAATTAAAAGTTAATTTTGTAAAAAAAATTAATATGAAAGATATTTTAAAAAAAAGTTTAAAAAACACATCCCTTCTTTTGGGCTTTCCCCTTTAACTAATGGTTAACTAATAGTTTTGTTAAAAAAAATAATGACAACCCAATTTTATCTAATTAAAAATTAAATTATTATTTAATTTACTTAAAAATTATTTTTATATTTTTATTTTTAATTTTGAAGCTAAAAATCTAAAAAAACTCAAATCTAATTTTGATAATATAATTTTTCTTTCTGTTTTTAAATTTTTTTAAAATTTTTATTTCATGACTTTTTAGCGTTATTTTAACATTTGAAATAAAGCCAAAAAAATTATAAAATGAAAATTTTTGAAATAATTAAAAATTGGTAAAATTAAATTATGAAAAATTTGATTTTTTTTTTATTTTTAAAATTTTTTATTTTAAAATAAAAATCATCAATATAGAAAAATTTAAATAAATCAAATAAAATTTTTATTTTTAATCAAATAAATGACCTAGGCAAATGAAATTTAACAAAACTATTTTATAACTATTAATATTAATTTTTAATTAAAAATAAAATGTTTTTATAATAAAAATATGAGTAATTATTTTAAAAAACGCAGAAGAATAGGAATATTTTTATTTTCCCTGAAAAGAAATGGATGAGTACGGGGGAAGAAGAGGGATTCCAAATCTTTGAAAGGGAACCATGTGAAGAAGCAAGGCCAAGCAAGGCATGCATGCGTCAATATGTCAATCAATCATACGGATGTTTACAGACAGTCGTTTAGGTTTTGCCAGTTTCCAATCTCATCGCAGCTGCATAAAATAACCTAGTCTCCGAATTTATGATTGTGTCCTTGTCCCGAAATCCTTGTTTTCAGAGATTCAATTGATTAGCCTTTTCGATGCGAACACTGTTTGAAATGAAATGCAATGACACACACACACACACACACACACTCTTAAGAGATTCGGACTGCGTGTATATGTAACAATTGTACCAACATTGGTAGGGAAATACAGTTCTGAAATACGTAGACACAATTTGACCTCCTAACTGTTTACTAGTTTAGTTGTACTGGGTTATGAGTCGGGTCAAAATCCAAAGAGGACGAGAGACCCACAACTGGGAGACGAAATTAAGAGGAAATTCAGCTCGAGCACATGTAGAGTTGATAAACGTTCAGATTTATGTTAAATTAAACATATTGAAATTTGAATTTAATTAATAATTTTTATATTTAAATCTAATTCAAAATTTTATAATATACATGTTTATAAAATTGTATTTAAATACAATCTATAATCTAAAATTTGATAAAAAATATAATTTAATAAAAAAATAATATTTTTTTATACTTAAATCTATTAACTTTATTTAATTAATTAGATTAGTGCCTAAATTTTCTAATTTTTTAATTTAGATCATATCATTTTAAATTTATCAATATTATCATATAATTATTAATTTTATTGAAAAATATTATTAAAATTTAGATTCAAAATTTTAAGGAATCAAATTTCTTAATTCTATATCTACTCACAAATTATAGATTACAACTATTTATAATTAAATTTAATTTATTAAATATTTTAATTAAATTTAAATATTAAATTTTAGATAAATTTAAATAAAATTTAAATAAGAATGTAATCTATTAACAATCTGACCGCACGGTTGAAAGAAAATTATTGTCTTTGAATCCAGAAGAAGTTGGTACGAGTCGTTCTGTGGACTTTCAACGCGGGAATGAGTGGGAGTTCTGTGAACTTTAAAGATGTCAGAAGAAGCATCAGCTGGGGGGAGGGGGGGGGGGGGGGGGAGAGAATATTGTGATGACAGGTTTTGATAACATTGAGAATAATTAGATTATTGCAGAAATGTAATATTAAGATATGATAAATGAGATTAGATATAAAATCATATGAAAGAATTAATCACAAAAATGAGAAATAAGTATAATTTATTTGATGATATCTGCAATCAATAACCAAATAAAATAAGAGAATATGTTTCAAATTTTAATTTTTTGAATAAACAACAGTGAGTTTTGTTAATTTTAGAAAAGATTCTATGATTAAATTTTTTTCATCCGATATGGGTATCATTAATCCTATTTAAGAGAGATCTTAATCTCTCGAATTATTATCATCAAACACTTGACAATTAAAACACCAGAGTTAATCTAACTAATTGTGTATTTATAAAATTTATTTAAACTTCAAAGGTATCCAAAGGAAAAAAGAAATACAAGGTAGTCCAAAATTTAATCGTTAAGCTTGAATCAAACCCCAACTAGCTAGTTCAATCCTACTCTTCAATCCATTGTCAAACAAGCCCCATAGGGGAGCTGAAAAGACTTGTAGGCGCACTGCTAACAAGCCCCATGGGGCAGCTGAAAAGACGATTACATGCTCTGCTCTAGAGAGGTTGCACGTGCCCGAGGAATCAACACACTGGGAACCTTTTTCTGACTTAAGGAGGGATTTGGACCAGCCACGTCGGCCAGCCTTCTTTCCATTAAAATAGAATTCAACATTTAAAAATTTATAACCTATTTTCATTATCCCATGTAATTAGATATAAAATTTATTTCCTTTTCTCACGAACTCACCTTTTTAAAATTTATTGTTTTTTAAAATCATGTTTCTTGAACTCAATTTCTCTAAATACCCTTTCTATTAAAGGTCACATGATCTCATTGACGATAAATATCAACCTCACGGTAATCCTGAAACACGAGGAACCTCTCACCATGTGACCCGTAGCCGATTAATGCAGCTCTCTCCTTTCCCAAACATTATTTCATTGACATATCTCTGAAAGTGTCTCCGTCGATCTGAGCCCTTTGACCAGCATTTTCTTTGAACCAGGCTTGCTAAGCGCCCACACCAATATTGATGATCTTGCCCACGCCTTTGGTGCTAATTGTTGGGACTTGATCCTAGCCATTGATGGGCCACAATCAAATAGAGAGTTCGTGCAAAAACCAGTAAATTACCGAGAACTTTCTTATCACTGAATCAGCATTTCGGGGCGTCAATTTACAGGTCAGCACAAAGCAGCAAGAAACAACTAAACTACATGGGTTTGCAAAACCAAGAAAGGTTGAGGGTGGTGCTTAGGAGCGACAAGAAATTAGGCCTGTCGTCTATGCCAATTTTCTTGCAAATACCCAAAACATCCACAAAAAGTGGAAAATCAAAAGGAAAAAAAATGCCAAAACACGATGCCATCTAAAAGAACTGTCCCTAATCGCTTCTTCTCTTGCTGCCAGAATGAGTATTCTGTTCCGTGAGGATTTTTAGGACATTGACCAATGCCCGTAAACGATCCCACACATTTAATCCATAGAGCGCTTCTACAAGCGATTCCTGCAACTCGAATCCATTATCTGCAACAGGATACTGGAAACAGAAGAGAGGCAGATACATTCAGTTTCAGATGTAAGAAAATCTTCACAGGTCAAAAGCAAGATCAAAAGCTGACCTGAATAGGTTTTGGTATCTTTGTTTTGATAAGTGGCCACCACCTATCCTCAACGACTGATTTCACAAGACAGCAAGCTCGTAGTCCTTCTATGCCGGCAAATCTACCAAACCCGCTCTCTTTCACCCCACCAAATGGCAGGGACTGGTAAAAACATCAAGCCTCAGTATGGACAACACATTTTACAAGGATTACAAAGAAATAAATGGCCAATGGTTTGACCCAGAACAGATGTCATTAACTGTAGGAAAGCTGCCAAATCAAAATTTCATGTCAAAATAGTAGATTGACTTCTTTTTAAGGATGAGATAAAAAATTATAACTTCTTTTTAAATGGAACAGTTCTATTTCTAATTTGTAGCTTCTTTTAGTAAAAACTTTTTATTTTCTCTAAAGTGAAGATTTACTTCCATTTGCATAGCTGAACTGACAACAATTAATCATTTGTAAGATGGTCAGTAACCTATAAGCTAAGCAGACATCCACTCAACAAAATCTTCAAGACCTTTTCATTTGTCTTCAAATCACTGCCTACTTTACATAATGTTATGTGGTAAAGATCCGGGATTGAAATATTATTTGAAAAGGAGAAGCCAGATCTTTTCTCATTGTCATAAGCGCAGGTATCTAAAACAGCAGTAATAACTACAGCCTGAAGAATAGGTTACCTGACACATGTAAGTTGATGCAAAATCATTGATCGCAGCAACTCCACAGTGTATCTGAGCAGCTATCTGCTTGGCACGCTGCTGGCTACCAGAAAATACAGCACATCCAAGCCCATACTTAGAATCATTTGCAAGCTTGACAGCCTCTTCATCTGAATTGAATTTCATTATTGGCATAATTGGTCCAAAAGCCTGCAGATCAATAAATTATGCTCACTTAGCATAGATTAACGAGTTGGTGATAAGCTAAGAGGGCATTTCTCATTCCCAGTAATTTAATTTTTTGCATTTGTTTCATGAAGTAGACAATGCATTACTGAGAACAGAGACATGCAGAACATTGGCTCATAATTCAAAAGATTAAATAGCTTAAATGATATTGACTGCATATGACTCTCTTGGACTAAAATAGTCAATCGAAATTGCATTTAATTGATTCCCAAAAAGCTGCCACTAAAAAAATTAAAAGTTGTTTGTGTATCAATTCTACCTCTTCTTGGAGCAGCTTCATAGAGTGATTCACATTCACAATTACAGTAGGAGGAAAGTACTGATCAACAGCACCTGCACCGATGTTGCCAACACTTCCCCGACCTATAATTTCAGCGCCTTTATCTTGGGCATCATTTACAAGGCTTTGAAGTCTTTCTGAATGCTCTTGCATGCATATGGCCCCCATATCATACTTTCCAGCCAGTGGAGGTCCCTGCATAAGATTAGCTAGATATTAGGTACATGCAAGTAGACTGATGAAGTTCAACCCAGCAGCATCTTCATTTATAATAAGGTATAAAGTGCAAAACATTCTCCAGAATTCTAATAGCATGCATCAAATAAACCGACTGAAGTAGCTTAAGGGCATTGAGTAACAACCAGCAGGCTCAGAATTTGATGACAGCTTTACAAAATAAAATCCTACACACAGCATCAGATATCTGGATCCATCATGTCAATCATCCAAAGTGGATATGTAAGTAATTCTACTCTCGCATGGAAAATTAAATGCAAACCATGTCGGAGAGTTTAAGTTTATAAGCTAGACAAACTTTCAACTACATGACCACAAATGATTTAAATGTAACAACTCTGGATTAAGCAAATTGTTAAGGTGAAAATTTATGAACTTGATAGTGGAAAAGGCAAAATTGGCAATCACTGGAAACATAAACCAATAAAGAAGAGGAGAGCTCAAATTTCTGGTTAGAAATGTGGCTACCAACAACTATGAAGCTGGTATTTCTATTGGGCTTTTGGAGAGCCAGGTTAAGAGTCATCTTGTTCAAAATATTCTATCATTCAAGATTTTCTCAACCTCTTCATGTTGCTTGGCTATGGCTTATCTTCAGCAGTTTGATAGAATGCATCATTGCCATTGATTTCACTGCTATACACACATACTTATATGGCTCAAGTTTGTTAAAGCAAATGCAGCAGACCAAAAAATAAATAAGAGAAAAGGAGGAAAAGAAAGAGAGGAACAAGCAGCCAGTATGAAGAGACATAGACCAAGCACTCTTAATTATCACAGCTTACACAAATATGTATCACGACAAATCAAAAAGTTGAATTCAGAACTCATTAGCACCCACCAAGAAGACTAATATAAAAAGAAGAAAGCAACATATATATTCTACATATCCAAGGTACTTACAGCAGTAACAGATTTTACAATTTTGACTACTTCATCAACAAATGAAGAATAAATTTTCTGATGAACATAAAATCTCTCAGCCCCAGCACAATTCTGTCCACTAGACTGAAGAGCAGCCCTTACAGCAATTTGAGCAACCTGTGGAGAAAATTTTTCTCTTAATAAACCAGGGCTTGCAAAAGTAGAGGTTAGACTTGAAGAAGTTCAAGGACATCAAATCAAAAAGTGAATATACAATCACAATTTTTCAATCCACTAAAACCCTCATACCACGAGGAAGGGTACATACATGGGGTACATCTACATCGTCACAAACAATAAACGGATCTTTCCCACCAAGCTCAAGCGTAACTGGAGTCAGTGTCTCAGCAGCATTTTTCATTATCTACAGCAGTAGCAAATTTGTAAATCAATGAACCAATGCACATAACAAATATAATTTCATGAATTCATTTTTACAGCAGACACAAGACCATTGTGAAATTTGCATAAATATTTTGGTAGCATCTCTGACAAATTAGTAACCACAAGCAACCTCTTTATGAAATAAGAGATCAAAGTAATTTGAATGTTGAGGTAGATAGATTTAGATTTGAAAAGTCGTGTCTGCTTCCTATCAAAATAACCCGCAGAAAGACTACATTTTGTGTTTGCCAAAATCAAATATCACATGCTGAAGGATTGCACTGACAATATAGATAAATTTGCAGATAGATTCCAACACAGAATTTGGATTTGACAGGCCAAGGAAACTGTTTTACCATTCTCCCTACACCAGGTGATCCAACAAATATGACTTTGTCAACTGAAGATACTAGTGCTTCACCTGTTTCAGAAAATCTGCCAGAGAAGTTCATTAAGTTAAACAAGGCAAACAAAACAAAAACCAAGAAGAGTGCAATGATGAGTGCATACCCTGTTATCACATCAACCAGATTTTCTGGAGCTCCTACAGCAGCAAGGGCAGCTTGGATTATTCGCATGTAGAAACAACCAGACCAACTCGAATGTTCTGAAACCTACACTCAGCAAATATTGTTTTCTATCAATAATCAAAGTAATCTGAAGATACCTTCTTCAAAGCATTCTTCTGAGTTTTAACATTAGATTCTAAGTCATTCAATAATAAAAAGAGATAAAAACTCTAACTAAGAGATCTAGCAAGGCAGTTAGATCTAAGTATTTAAGAAGTGCACCAGACAGAGGACAAGGGACATCCCTTAATAATCATTTATTTGGTAGAGAGCTATTATCTTTCTCCGCTCAAAGCACCCAAAACAAATAAATGTCAAACACATTCTGCAGTCATTAAATAGAAGTACCAAATCAACTATTACTTAAAAAGGAGAAGAAAATAAAGTGATTTACAGGTCTTGCTCACAGTGGCAAAATCAGACTTTAATTCTTTGTATCAGGTGTTAGTTAGATCATGACTCCCACATCTTGCTAAGATGAGTAATTGTTAAAGCAGAAATCAATGGTCAAGTTAATGTCTGAACGAACCAAAGAAAATACCTAAAGGAGCTTTGCCTGTTTACAAATACAGATACACCTCACTAGCTCTCATTAAGAAAAGTCTAATTTGAAGATGACTTTTGATAATTTGATCAAAGATCTATAAAAAAAACAAGAGGTTGCCTTTGAAGAAATTGGACATGCAAACTTGGCCACTAAAATACTGACAAAAGAAATTCACCCCTAACAATCATAATATCTTTGTGACATAATAAGTCTGTCATCAATATTATCAACTTTCTATGCCAGTGACATGCATAGGAAAGCTTATTCCTGCATAAAGTTGGAGATAAAATTTCCATAGCCAATTTTAGTTTCTACCCTATTGGATTTTCTTCCTTGGATAAGCAAAGGCCACTTCTAATTTATATGCCAATATGAAATGAAGCCTAAATTGATTGCACAACATCTGGAGGAGGTATTCCAAAACTGAAGGAGAAATTTTCATAGATCAACAAAACAACACACCTTTATCACAATGCCATTCCCTGAAAAGACAGCTGCTAGCATTGGATTAAATATATTATGGAAAGGATAGTTCCAAGAGACAATAGCACCAATCACACCATGCGGGTAGAATTCCACTTTAGCTACCTTGTGAAGCATTGATCTTCCACAGGATCTGGAATCCAACACAATAATGACAGCCATTTCTCTTTAGTATCTCAATAAACCATACTTTTTTAATAAAGACCACCAGAAAAGCAACGTAAACTATCATTTATAAGAAGAAATTGAAAAGAAAATAAAATGCCAAGTCAAGTTGAAAATGAATCTTTCTCCACATACATTTTTCTGCAACTAAGTGCAAAAAATGCATTCAACTACACTACAAAATGTAATGCTAATATTAACTTAAAAGTGGGGAACATGATTTTAGATGTTCTTATTGATACATCAAACAATCATAACAGTATATGTTCCTTGTATGTGCCGCTCAGATAGACTTAAACTTAAATGAACAAAATCATTAGGCTAAAAAAAAAAAAAAAAGCACATTGGTAAATCCATATCCCAACCAATAATTGAATAGAAGCAACACAGAAGTTGCAGTAGTGGTGTCTTAAGTCTGGCCATAATTAATTAATGATGAAAAAGTACAAAAGCTCAGTAAGAGATACCGGTATTCAGGCCTTAGCCATCTCTCCCCTTCTGAAAGTAGCCAGGTGATCTTCTCACAAGTAGTCATTATTTCTCCCAAGGATGCATCTACCATGGTCTTTCCAGTATCACGTGAAGAGATTCTGATTTTAGGGAGGCACAAATTGAGGAAAAAGGGATCTTTAAGCATATTTTGGAACCAAATGGATCAAGTTGGTACAATCAAATTAGTACAAAAGAAATAATCAAAATGTCATTTAATGTTCAAGCAATAATACATGGTCAGCATATAGCTATTCAGCTCCACTTTATATATACATATATATAATATTTAACTTTCTTCTTTTTTATTTTAGGGGGGCGGGAAGGCAGGGAAAGAGGAAGACTAAAAAGGAAGAAGGATATCGATGTTTAAAAAGAGATGCTGGTCCTTACTCGCATATGAGCTCTTGATGCTCAAGTATATACTTTAGAAGTATCCGCAGAAACTGACGCCTTTGCTTGAAGGTACTCTTTGCCCATATCTTCTGTGCCTTCCTTGCATGGGCTACATGCTCTTGGACCTGAGCATTGTTATTTAATCAAAATTTCAGCCAATTGTCCTCATGCATGCAAAAATAGCTTTCTGTTCACAGGCCTAGTATTGTTATTAGAAGACCACCAAGTTACAAGAAGAGAAAAACTGCATGTGTTTAAAATAAAAAGAACAGATTTGACAACAACCATTTTACGAGGAGGGTTAAGGCTATGTTATCTAACCTTCCCTTTAACCTTATAAAGGAGTTTCATTTGTTAATGTGTCATTTTTACCACATCGAAATTCTAGATTCCTCAAATATGTAATCACATTAACCTCTAGGATACAATGAGAAAAAAAATGCAGGGATACATGTACAATTATAATGAACAATAGTGAAGAAGAGCAAATAACCAATTCCACATGTCCAGAGTAGAAGTCCCATTAGCAGAACTAGTAAGCAGAATTTTTTTCCATTTTCAAAATGAACACAGTTCTGCCGAAATACCAATTCAAGTTATAGGTTACAATAACTACCGTGCTTCATAAGTAATGTGGAAATATATATCTTATATCCGCATAGCATCCAGCAATGTTTACCACCAACCTCGTGAGGTTCCAATGCTGGGAAGTACCCTAGGTATTTCATTGTTGCTGGCTCATAGCACTGTACTTTGTCAGTATGTCGCTTTGATGGTATCTGCGTTAAAATTTATAAGAAAAATATGAGCAACTGGTTCACTAGAGGTTTGCAACATAAGAATGAAACCTCATACCACAAACATAAACAAACTAAGGATGCAACTAAACCGTGATAAATTTAATCCACTTATGGCATGAATATATGAAAGTAGATAAAAACCAGATTCAAAATTTACTCAAGTTGCAGCAAGCACATCTAAAGTAGAAGAAAACGAACAGTAAACGCAAGTTTATCATACTTCGTTCAAGCTCATTAGATTCGTGAGAGCATAAATGACCTCGCATGAGGAATTCGCGTGCATTTTACATCTCTACTATAGCTTTCATTTTCTTCTCGAATATCATAACAAACACACAGACGAAAATAAAAAACGATCTGAAATTTGACTGTCTTCATTCTAAAGTTCCAGTTGAGAACAGCAAAAATTCAGAAAGGATGAGATGCGCGACGGACACTCACATAGATGAAGCTGTTCTCCTTGGTATGATTTCCATCGTCCAACACTGTCACCATGACAAACACCACTGCAGTCAACGCAAATTCACAAGCATGTGACATAAAGATCGAGATAGAAAAAGAGACTAAGAGAGTACTATCGGAAGCGTCGACGTCGATAGAAGGCACATTGGGAGGAATCAGCATAAGCAAAAATCTACAGATCGCAAAAGCGAATCCGAGGACGAGCAGAGGCCACCAGAACGCCATTTTCCGAGCTTCACTGGATTAGAGTCTCCAATTAAGCCTTGGAATCTCCGAGGATCGTAGCAGCACGTTTTCTGCTTCCTTGGTGAGCACTTCTCTCTCACTGTCGGCACTACATATATGTGTGTTCACAAATTCGAACTCCCTTCGATCGGCCTTTCTCTTTATTTATATATACTCATCGATGTAAATTTGTAATGGTTTAATTCGGTGAAACGATCGCCGATATCCAATACTGGTGTTGGGAAATGGAATATGGTCCCGCGGCCCTCCAGAGCTGTAAATACGGCGGTAAACAGGGGCTCCTTCGTCAATGTAAACTTTGCGTCTGGCGAACGAATCGGGTCGGGTGTAAGTCTTGACTATCGGGTTGTGCCGATATGGGTCAGACGATTTTTTTTTTTGTGAAATAAAAGGATCTTTTCAGGTCAATTCCAACTCTAAACTAATCTTCTTTTTTTTTTTTTGTCAAGGAGTGTGAAAATTTTTAAATTTTATTTAACAAATATACTTGTAAAAGATGAAATTTATGTTATCACCTTGTGAGACAAAGGTCATCTCGGCTAATATTTATTAATTAGGTGAATTTTTTTATTTAAATATAAGATTTTTAATAGATTGAGTTTGAATCAAATTTGATAAATTTAAATTCGACTATCCATTTTTATATCTAGATCTATTTTAAAATTTTATAAGATTTATATATATTAAACTATATTTAAATTTGATGGATAATTTAAAATTAGATAAAAAAAATTGATTCAACCAAAAAAAATTTATGCTCAGTTGTACTTAAGTTTTTCAACTCTATTCTATCAATCATATCGATCCCTACATATTCTGATTTTCTCAATTTAGTACTTGCAAATTTGAATTTATTAAATATTATATATATAAGATTACTAATTTGATAAAAAAAATATTATTAAAATTCAAATTCAGATTTTCAACATATATAATTGCTTAATTTCATATCCGATTTATTTATTTCGAATTATAAATATTTATAATTTGCTATATTCTAACAAATATTTTAATAAAATCTAAATTCTAAATTTTAGATCGAATTTAAATAAGATTTAGATTAAAAGTTAACATATTAACAACTTTATTTAAGTATATACTATTTGGCATTTTGAGGTATTTCAATTCATTATTACATATTAATATCGGATTTGAATCAATTTCGATCATACAAATTTTCATTTCATATATGTTACAATGTAACTTTAAGATATTTCTATTCAATTTTTATAAATTGAATCGGATTTGTGTCAATTTGAAAAAGAAATTTTTTTCATTTTATTTGTACTATTTTAGTATTTTGAGATATTGTGATAATTTAATACATTAAAATAATTAATTAATTAAAATATATGGTACTATATATACAAAAGTAACAAAAAGAAATTATTAGTCTCTAATTAGATAACAAAAAATATTTAAAATATTACTCAATATTTTTTTTTTTACAAAGTGGGACTTAGTTCAACCTAATAGAAGTGTCATGGATGCAACAACAATTTTTCAAGAGAGGAAAATTTTAAAGAGTAGAAATCTTGATTTGGGATGCCACCAAGGATTTTTCTATAACCCTTTTTTTAATTTTTCTAAATTAATAATTTATGAATGTATGCATTTTCTTTCCCCCCCCCCCCCCCCAAAAAAAAAAGATCAATTTCTTGGTGGATTGTACTCCTAATTTCCTAATTTTTACCCACTAGTATGAAAATGAAAGGGTAAGATTTAAGATTTCTCTTTGTAGTCTACCAAGAAAATGAGATGAAAGTAAATAATTTTTTTAAATCAATACTTTCTGGCAGTATTATCTATTAAAAAATTGCAGAAATAAAAACCTTCGTCTCCTTTTTTTTCTCCTTACCTTTACACAATTCTAAAATCAGCTTCTTTGGGACTCAATTCTTTTCTTATTTCATTGCCCAACTGAGTGCCTTCTTGCTGCTGATTCTTTGACGGTCTCCTTGTTAGAAAAGTTTAAAAAGTCAGCTTCCACTTAAAGCTTTTGGTTGGTTACTAAAGAAATCCATCCCTACTCACCAATTTCTTCATATAAGGATTTTAATTTTTAATAAAATAAAAATTTTAGAAAACTTTGTTTTGAATCCTGAAAAAAAAAAAAAAAAAAAAAAAAAAAAACCCAAGTATTAAATTCTCGAAACTGATAGTTTGGAGTTTCAGAAAACAAAAAAGTAGAAATTTAAAGATGATAAATATTCTTAAAAGTTTAAGAATTAAATCCTGAACTTTTCAACATCCTAAATTTTCCATGAGCATAAAACTCAAAAATTCAGAATCTTTTAGATGCCAAACAGCCCCTAAACTCACCAGCATTGTTCTTACATTGCAACCTTGAAGACTCTCTTTCCCCTTAATCAGGCCTCACACAAGAAGAAATTGGAATTCCCCGTGTGTAGAAATCAATGTTTCTATCTAAAATAATTAACTGAGGATTAAATATCACATTTTTGAAATTTGTGACTAATTGTTACAAAAATAAAACTACAGGAACCAAAATGAAAATCCATTGAAATTAACAAGAGTAAAAGTGTAATTTATTCTTTGTGCAATTGTGCACGTATGTTCTTGAATTTTCTGAGAAGCACCAGCTCATCTTTACTTTGGAACAATGCCTTGCTTTCTCTTGAAGTTTATTATAGTTCTTTTCAAACTGCCTTGCTCTGTTTTGTATTTATTCATTTATTTTGGGGTTCAGTCTGCATGGGTTTATACTTTTCTCGCACCAAACTCACCAAGTCACAGAAGATGCCAACTTAAACTTTTCTGGGTTTGTCAGAATTGTGAGGAACTTGTGCTTTGTGTGCATTTAGTTGCATTACTTCTCCCTCTGCCCACAACTCAAGTGCTCAGACATGAATTCTGCTTCTCATGTTGCAAAAATGCGCAAGTTCTTTGAATGATCAATCCTGAATAGGTAAGTTTTTCCCATTTCTATGTTTTTTTACTTTGATTTTTTTGCCATCTGAATCTCAAATCTGATTTTTAGATCCTCAATGTTCACCTTGCCGTATTCTTATTGCTATATTTGGAACCTAAATTGAATAAAAATGAAGAAAAAAAAGTAATTATGCAATTTTTGATTGGTAAAAACTAATAAGTAATTTGGTTATCTACTTCATTTTTATTTTTCTGGGTTTCTTTTACTTCCAAAAATTTGGGTTTTGGACATGGCAAAAATGGCTTCAACAAGCAGAGGCAGGGATGTTTGATTTCTGAGATTTTGTAGGCAATAATTTTTTCTTGTGATTGAATGAAAAAATTCTACTTTTTCTGTAATTTGCTTCAAAGCTTCTGAAGCAACTGAAGCCAGCTTCTCTCACGTAAGAATACCCCCATAGATCAGTAATACCTCATTCTTTCGACCAGCTACCTTGTCAATAGTTGGACCTTGAATGCTGTTTGTTTTCCTAGGAAAATGGTTTCTTTCCTCCTCGAAACTGTTATATACAGAAACCTACAAATCTATACTTTCTAAGCCTTTTCCCTTTCCTTTTTCTGTTTATAATAATGCGGAGAGGGGGGGGGGGGGGGGGACAGGGAGAGTCCTGAGAGTTATTATTTAACTCTTTCTAATGACTAATGGTAGCCAATAACTTCCTTACAGAAAAGTCTAGGCAAAGCCAAATGAGTTGTGAAATTTTAGTTTTCTTCTTGTTTCGTAGCATCTCAGTACTCAATTTAGTAAGAAAAACCAAAATTGACTCTTATGGCCATAAAGCACTCAATTGGAAAGCACAATAAGAAGCTTACAAGCATTCATTCCACAACAAAAGGAGGTTTTGTTAGAAATTCTTGTTCTTCCAATAATAGTTTCATGCGATGCAAGAATGATTCCTCTGCAGGGTTTTATTAACCATTCTCAGCAGGGATCAAGACAGAGGAAACAACTGAAAGAAGAAAAGGTAAAAGATGGCAAGGAGCAGCAGATCAAGTGCAGAAGAAAATTATGTGTTAGTCGAAATCAAACAAGAGCAACTTGTACTCACCATAAAAGAAAAAATGGAAAGTACTTCCACCTCTCAGTCCATATGCCGAGTTCGGGAGATGTTGCCCCAGGAAAGGAGCAGCCAATACTCCCCCAAAGTGGTCTCCATCGGCCCCCTCTGCCACGATGAACAATGTGGCCTAGAAGACGCCGAGAAGCACAAATGGCTCTACCTCAATTCCCTTCTCACCCGAAAACCCAACTTGGAGGAAAGCTTAGAAAAATGTGTCGAGGCACTAAGAGAGCTAGAGGTGAAGGTGAGGAGTGTTCAACTCAACTCAATTCAACTCTTCTAATCCATCTCCATTCTGCTTTTTCAAAGTTTCAGTTGGATTACAGTTAATCATGTCTTTCTTTATTCCCTCTGCCCAAGGTGAGGAATTGCTATGGCGGTCAAATTCATCTTACAGCCGACGAATTGGTGAAGATGATGCTTGTGGATGGCTGCTTCATAATCGAGCTCCTTTTCAAGTCCAATGTGAAGAGCCTCAGGCGAAGGGATGACTATTTTTTCGGATCAAAGGAGAGATTTGCCCAGTTGAGGCGTGACTTGATATTGCTCGATAACCAAATCCCTTTCTTTGTTTTGGAGCGGCTCTTTGGCCTTGTCCAGGTGCCTAAGCAGTGCACGACGAGCCTTCCCGATATGGTCTTGACCTTCTTCAAAAGAATGGTCCCACCAGAGGTCCAAACCTTTCAAGGAAGATTAGGCCAAGAGTTCAAACACATTCTGGACTTAATCCACCACTGCTTTCTCCCATCAATTCAAGAGCCAGAGTGTCAAGAAGAAACATCAACTAATAAGGAAGATACTACTAAATCTGCCACAACACTTAAGCGAGATGGGATTCAGTTCACAAAAGTCACTGCTGAGAGCTTACTGGACATAAAGTTCTCGTCCTCCCGAGGTGTGCTCCAAATCCCACCTCTCAAATTCCATGACTTCACTGAATTTGTGCTCACAAACCTTATTGCACTTGAACTGTGCTGCTCTGATCGCCCCAAGCACGTTGCCTCCTACGTGTCCCTAATGGGTATGCTAATACAGAACGACCAGGATGTGAGATTGCTCTATAGAGCCTCGATTCTCACCAACGGGCTGGAGAAGAGGGAGGAGGTGAAATCTCTGTTTAAGAATGTTCAAGTAAAGCTAGAAAATATTGACTTCTTTTACAGAGGGCTTTGGAAGCAAGTTTGTGGGTATAAGAGGCCTAATTGGGTGAAGAGTTGGCTAAGGATGAACAGGCTAGAGAGGGATCGTATGGGAGTTGTTGGGTTCAGCCTGGCCATTTTGTTCCTTGTTCTCGTTTTCATTGGAACTTTGTTTTCTGTACTCTCCTTCACACTCCACCACCGTAAATCTTAGGCAGATTGAGCGGCTTCTTCATTTCTTGGACATTTGAGTGTTCTTACAAAACTATTTCATGCTTGTTTTTGTTGTTGTTATTCCTGATGTAAGTTGAATAAGCTGCCCAAAAAAAGTGGAAAAATAAGAAATAGCCCTCACGTGTTTAAATATTATATTTAGACCTCTAACTCTTATAATTTAAATATTGGCCCCCAAGAATCACTCTTTAAATTGTAGGCCATTAAATTTCTGTCTCTGACAAGCTATTGACATTTTGGAGAATTTAATGAGAGAGAGAAAAATAAAAAAATAGGGAGATAATTACTAAAAAAGATAATTTAAAAATAAAAATTATTTTAAAGGCCAAAACCAAAAATTATTCCATAAAAGTCCATAACTAAAAAATTACTCACTTAAGCTAATTTTATACACCAAAATGCCCTCAAATGTTTTGAGTACGTTTTTGGCATAACAAATCAGTGACTACCAAATAACAGATATCTAATTATCACAAAACAGATGCGTGATCATAATAGAACAGATTGTTGCAAAAATCTGTTACTGCTCCTAGAGATACCAGCTTCTATTTCTTTAATTTCGAATGTATTTTAGGCGTAATTAGATTATAGCCAAAACATAAAAGTTGTAACTCCTTCTCTTAACTTTCTACGAAATTTTGAATTGCCCAAATCTGAGGTTTCTACCTTGAGATATGAAATTTTTACTAAAACTACTACTACTGCTAAGAGCTATTTCTGTTAAGAAAACATTTGATCGATTGTAAAATAATATATTAGTGACTGTCAAATAACAGATATTTAACTGTTACCAAATAGATGCGTGATTGTAACAGAACAAATTGCTGCAAAAAATCTGTTACTGCTCCTGTAGATACCAGCTTCTATTTCTTTCATTTCGAGTGTGTTTTAGGCATAATTAGTTTAAAGTCAAAACATGAAAGTTGTAACTCTTTCTCTTAACTTTCCAAGAAATTTTGAATTGCCCAAATCTGACTTTTCTAACTTGAGATATGAATTTTTTACCGAAACTACTACTGCTAAGAGTTGTTTATGCTAAGAGATGATCGATTGTAAAATAACAAATCAGTGACTGTCAAAGAACAGATATCTAACTATCACAAAATAAATGCGTGATTGTAATATAACAGATTGCTGCAAAAAATTTGTTATTGCTCATTTAGATGCCAACTTTTGTTTCTTTAATTTTGGGTGTGTTTTTGGCATAATTAGATTAAAGTTAAAACATGAAAATTGTAACTCTTTCTCTTAACTTTCCAAGAAATTTTGAATTGCCCAAATCTGAGTTTTCTAGCTTGTGATATAAATTTTTTACCGAAACTATTACTGTTAAGAGCTGTTTCTACTAAAAATTTTGGCAACACTAGTTTCGGTAAAAAAATCATATATCAAGTTAAGAAACTTAGATTTGGGCGATTCAAAAAGTTTTGAAAAGACAAGAAAAGATTATATAACTCTCATGTTTTGACCCCAGTCCAATTCAATTCAGAAAGACCCTTGAAAATGAGGCACAATGCTACAATTTTTGCAGTAGCAGCAATTTTACTACTTACTACTGTTTTGGAGAAAGTGTCATAACTTGGATTACAAATTTTGGGATTGAGCTGATTCTTGAGGTATTGGAATGCTAAAAGAGAGAGTTGCAACTTTAGGTTTAAATCTCAGTCTAATTCTGCCTAAAAGACACTCAAAATTAAAAAATTAGAACCCAAAATTCTATAAGAGCATTAGCATTTTTTGCAGTAATAATAGCAGTTTTACTCCTTGCTACTGTTTTGGAGAAAATGTCATAACTTGAGTTACAAATTTTGGATTTATCTGATTCAAGGATCAAATAAAACTAAAGGGAGAGTTCTAAAAGTTTCATGTTTGGGACTTAGTGCAATTCAACTTGTAAAATGCTCAGAAATTGTGGAAAGCAAGCATCTGTAAAACAATAGATGGAAGCTTGTAACGAGACAAGTTCCCATCTGTAAAAAAATAAATGAATGTTTGTAACAAGACAGACTCCCAACTGTAAACTAACAAATAGAAATCTATAACGAGACAGGTTCCTAAATATAAAACAACAGATAGAGATTTATAACGAGACAGGTTCATATCTATAAAATAATAGATGGAGAGTTGTAATTTAAAAGACGGGCATGTAAAAAATTACTAAGAAATTATTTCTTTTGGTACATTGTGTTAAATAACTTCTTTTTTAAGCCCTTAAAGTATTTTTTTTTGTTTAAATTTCCTTTTTAGTAATTCTCCCAAAAAATGACTCCAAATAACCTTTGCATGTTTCATGCAAATGTGCAGACATCTATCAAGCTGTAAAAATATAGATGAGCATTTATAAAATAACAGATGGAGACTTGTAATGAGATAGGTTCGTAACTATAAAATAATAGATGGATGACTGTAATATAATAGATGGGCGTGTAAAAAATTACTATGAAATTATTTCTTTTGGTGCATTGTGTTAAATAACTTCTTTTTTAAGCCTTTAAAATAGTTTTTATTGTTTAAATTTTCTTTTTAGTAATTCTTCTTAAAAATGACTCTAAATAACCTTTGTATGTTTTATGCAAATGTGCAAACATATATCTAGCTGTAAAAATACAGATAAGCGTTTATGAAATAACAGATGGAAGCTTGTAATGAGATAGGTTCGTAACTGTAAAATAACAAATTGATGACTGTAACATAACAAACAAGCATGTAAAAAATTACTAAGAAATTATTTCTTTTGCTGTATTGTGTTAAATAACTTCTTTTTTAAGCCCTTAAAGTAGTTTTTATTGTTTAAATTTCATTTTCAATAATTCTCCCGAAAAATAATTCCAAATAACCCTTGCATGTTTTATGCAAATATGCAAACATATATCAAGCTATAAAAATACAAATGGACATTTATAAAATAAAAGATGGAGGCTTTTAACGAAACAAGTTCGCAACTGTGAAATAACAGATAGATGACTGTAACATAATAGACGGGCATGTAAAAAATTATTAAGAAATTATTTCTTTTGCTTTTTTAAGTTTTTAAAGTAGTTTTTATTGTTTAAATTTCCTTTTTAGTAATTCTCCCTAAAAATGACTCCAAATAACCCTTGCATGTTTTATACAAATGTGCAAACATATATTAAGCTATAAAAATACATATGGACGTTTTTAAAATAACAGATGCAAACTTGTAACAAGACAAGTTCGCAACTGTAAAATAACATATGAATGATTGTAACATAACAAACGGGCATGTAAAAAATTATTAAGAAATTTTTTCTTTCGGTGCATTGTGTTAAATAACTGCTTTTTTAAACCCTTAAAATAGTTTTTTTTTATGTTTAAATTTCCTTTCTAGTAATTCTCCCTAAAAATGACTCCAAATAACCCTTGCATGTATTATGCAAATGTGCAAACATATATCAAGCTGTAAAAATACAGATGGATGTTTATAAAATAAAAGATAGGGGCTTGTAACCAGATAAGGTCGTAACTATAAAATAACAGACGGATGACTATAACTTAACAGACAGTTATACAAAGATGGGAACCTTCCATCTGTTATTTTACAGATGAGAACATCTCTCATTTACCAGCCTCCATCTGTTATTTTATAGAAGAGAATCTATCTCATTACAAACATCAATATGTTGTTTTATCAATGGGAAAAGGGAACCTGTCTTGTTACAGGACTTCATTTGTTATTTTATAGATGGGAACCTGTCTCGTTACATGCCTCTATCTGTTATTTTATATATGAAAATCTGTCTTGTTACAAGCCTCCATCTGTTATTTTACAGAGGGGAACATATCTCGTTACAGGCCTCCATTTTTTATTTTACAAACGGGAACCTATCTCGTTACAGGCCTCTATCTATTATTTTACAGACGATAACCTGTCTCGTTACAGGCCTCCATCTATTCTTTTACAGATGGGAACCTATCTCATTACAGGCCTCATTTTGTTAGTTTACAGATGTTTGCTTCCCACAATTTCTGGGTGTTGTCCCAAAAGGTAATCCAAGGGATGGGTGACTTGGGTTTTTATTACGGAAGCTAAGTGTGTGAAAAAATTAAAAATAATAAAAATATTGAATCAAATAAACTAATACAATTCACCCAATAATAAACATAAAACAATTTTAAGTAAAGTAAAGAGAGTAGGGATAAGAGATGCAAACTCTTTTATAGTAGTTTGACTTGCTATCCAAGTTTACGTCTACTCTCTTGAGCTTCAACTAGCCGAGGTTCCACTAAGTCTCTTGCACTTGACGAATGCAAGAAATCCCGAATACAAAAAAAGTCCCTTGCACTTGACGAAGGCAAGAAATCCCGATTACAAAGCCTTTGATTCGATGAGCTTCAAACACCAATACAAATTGTAATGAAGATGGAGTAGAAATGTAACAATTCCTCTTAAATAGAATTAGCTACCACTCATGTACAAAATGATCTCACTTCAAAGAGGCACTCTCAAGAATAAAACAATTTCCTCTATACACTATTTGATCTAGTAATAAACAATATAGCACAAAGAATTAGAGAGAAATTGAAGAGGCTTTAAGAGCTTGTTGTTATGTATTTCTCCCTTCAATATAATGCATGTAGTTAAATAATAAACTTAATATTATAAATTGTCCATATTATTCATTATATAAATATATACATATAATAATTTTAATTTGTTTTGTCATTATCAAAATAAATATGAAACATTGAGGCTAACAATCTCCCCCTTTTTGGTGATGACAAAACAAATATGCAATGCAAGAAATTTATTAAGCACATATCATGTAATTTCTCCCCCTTTTTGACATCATCAAAAAGATAAACTATATAAGCTCCCCCTCAAAATATGCAAAAAATTTGTGCACAACAATTTCCCACGGCTACATATTCCGCTTCGGCTGTAGATAATGTAACTGAATTTTGTTTCTTACTAGCCCAAGAAACTAAAGATTTTCCAAGAAAATGACAAGTTCCACTAGTACTTTTTTTATCTAATTTATATCCTCCAAAATCCGCATTCGAATAACTAGTAAGTTCAAAGGAGGTTCCTCTAGGATAAAATAATCCTACATTTATAGTTCTTTTAAGATATTTAAAAATTCTTTTGACGGTATGTAAATGAGATTCTTTTGGATTTGCTTGAAATCTAGCACACAAACAAACACTAAACATGATATTGGAACGGCTAGCAGTTAAGTATAATGAACTACCAATTATACCTCTATATAGTTTGATGTCTATAAATTTTCCATTAATATCTTCATCAAGTTTGACTGAGGTACTCATAAGAGTTCTCATAATCTTAGAATTATTCATCCCAAATCTTTTTAGTAGCTCTTTAGTGTACTTAGTTTGATTTATCACAATCCCTTCTTTAAGTTGTTTTATTTGAAAACCAAGAAAGAAATTTAACTCACCCATTATACTCATTTCAAATTCATTTTGCATAGATGAAGCAAATTTTTCACATAAAGATTCATTGGTAGCTCCAAAGATAATGTCATCTACATAAATTTGAACAATAAGTAAATCATCATTTTCTTTTCTTATGAAAAGAGTATTATCCACTTTTCCCATTGAAAATCCATTTTCTAATAAAAATTTTGAAAGCCTTTCATATCATGATGTAGGAGTTTATTTCAAACCATATAAAGTTTTTGAAAGTTTATAAACATGATCTACATTTTTCTCATTTTCAAAACCTGGTAGTTGTTCAACGTAAACTTCTTCAACAAAAAAACCATTTAGAAAGACACTTTTAACATCCATTTGAAATAGTTTGAAATTCATATGAGATGCAAATGAAAGTAATATTCTAATAGCTTTAAGTCTAGTTATGGGAGCAAAAGTCTCTCCATAATATATTCCTTTTTCTTGATTGAAATCTTGAGCTACAATTCTTGTCTTATTTCTAATTATATTACCAGATTCATCAAATTTATTTGTAAACACCCATTTGGTTCCAATAACCGTGTGATCACTAGGTCTAGGCACTAATTCCAAACTTTATTTTTTTCAAATTGATTTAATTCTTCTTGCATAGCTAAAACCCAATTTTCATCATTAATAGCATCATTAATAGTTTTGAGCTCAATTTGAGAAATGAAAGACAAGTGTTCACAAATATTTTTCAATTGATTTCTAGTCTTTCTATAATTACTAGGATCACCAACAATTTGTTCCTTGGGGTACTAGATTTATACTTCCAAGCTTTTAGCAAATCACTATGTGGAATTTCATCAAATTTTTCTATACTAGGGGGATTTTCAATTTCTTTTTCCTTATCATTAATATTTAAATTAACTAAATCATCATCAACATCATGATATATAATTTTTTGCAAAAATGGATTAATTTCATCAAATGTAACATGTATAGATTCTTCAACTACATTAGTTCTTTTATTAAAAACTCTATAAGCTTACTAGTAATAGAATAACCTAAAAATATACCTTCATCCAATTTTGCATCAAATTTACCAAGATTATCTTTACTATTTTAAATAAAAAAATTATGTCCAAACACTTTAAAATAACCAATATTAGGTTTTCTATTAAACCAAAGTTCAAAAGGGGTTTTCTTAAGAATTGGTCTAATAAGAACTCGATTTAAAATATAACAAGTCGTATTAACCGCGTCGGCCCAAAAATATTTAGGTAGCTTGTATTCATTAAGATAGTTCGAGCCATTTCTTGTAAAGTTCTATTTTTCCTTTCAACAACTCCATTTTGTTGTAAGGTTCTAAGTGTCGAAAAATTATGCTCATATCCATAAATATTACAAAGATTTTCAAATTCATTATTTTCAAATTCCCCACCATGATCACTCCTAATTTTTGAAATTATATAACCTTTCTCATTTTGAACTTTTTTACAAAATTTTAAAAATTAAGAACATGCTTCATTTTTGTGAGTCAAAAATAATACCCAAGTAAATCTTGAAAAATCATCAACAATAACAAAAGCATATAGTTTTCCACCAAGACTAGTAATTTGAGAAGGTCCAAATAAATCTAAATGTAAGAGTTGTAAATGCCTAGATGTAGAAACTATATTTATAGATTTAAAAGAAGTTTTTATTTATTTTCCTAATTGACAAGGAGCACAAATTTTATTTTTATCAAATTTGAGTTTAGATAGGTCAATGAGTAGTTATTTTCTTGAAAGTTTAGAAATTATATCCATACTACAATGACCTAACCTTCTATGTCATAGCCAAGAATCATCATGTAATGCACTCAAACATTTCACATTTTGTTCAATCAAATTATCAAAATCAATAGTATATACATTTTCATCTCTTAAGGAAACAAATACTAAGGTATTATTCTTATTAAAAACCTTGCATGTGTTATTTTGAAAAATAATTTTATAACATTTATCACATAATTGACTAATACTAAGTAAATTATATTTTAAGCTATCAACAAACAAAACATTATCAATAATAAGAGAGTTAGGATTACCAATTTCTCCAATGCCAATAATCTTGCATTTTGCATTATCTCCAAAAGTCACATACCATCCATCTATTTTCGAGATAGAATTAAACTTTGTGTAATCTTCCGTTATATGTCTTGAGCATCCACTGTCCAAAGACCATTTATTCTTCCTTGTGGTGCTCTTCATACAAATCTCATACAAAAATAAATTAGATTTTGATTTTTCATACCCAAACTTTCTTGGGTCCAACAATGTTAGCATATGTTCCATTAGGAACCCAAATAGATGCAATGTTACATTTTCCTTTCCATTTATAATTAGTTAGAACTAAAATATTTTTAGGCCCAACAAACAATTTTCTTTTTAATGAACAATCACATGCATACTGTCCCTTTCCACCACAATAATAACATGTAATAAATGGACTACCTTGATGAGAACTTTTTACAAAATAATTTTTGTAAAACTTTTGTCCTTGACAAGCCTTGTAACCTAATCCGGTTTTATTAAAACCATATCTTTGAGTAGCAAGCAATTTATCTAAATTTTCCTTTCCTTGAGTAAATTTAGATAAAGCATTTGTAAACTCTTCAACTCTTTTTCTCAATATATCATTTGTTTCATTCTTAGATATAGAAGTAAGTTGAGTTTTTAAATTATAATTTTCATTTTTCAAACTAGCATTTTCATAAGAAATGTTTGAAAACTTCTTTTTCAAATCTTTATATTTCTTTCCAAGATTTGCTAATTCATTTTGTAATTTATCACATGCATACAATAACTCATCATAAGATAAATTAGAAGTGCTAGAAGTAGAAGAAGATGAGTTTACCTCATTATCACTTTCTCTAAGAGCCATAAGGCATAAATTGGCCATCTCACTTCCACTAGAGCCTTCCATTAAATCACTTTTATCATTTATATCCCTACAAGTACCTTCATGTGCCACTTCAAGTGTTTTCTAAATATTTTTGTGCCGTTTTACATGTGGAAACTTTATCAAACTCATTTCTATTTAGAGCACAAAATAATATATTCATGACTTTTGCATTAGTTGAAAAATTTCTCTTATCATTTTCATCCCAATCATTTTTATTTTTAACAATGACTATATTATCTTTAACTACCATGGGAGTGTTATAACCTTCTTCAATAATGTTCCAAATCTCATACTCCATTTGTTGAAGATAAATAGTCATCTTAATTTTTCAATAATCATAGTCACTACCATTAAAGAAAGGTGGTCTAGTAATTGATTGACCTTCCATAACCCCATGTGTACCAATAGTTACCATAATATATGATCATACTCTAAAGACTTTTTAAGGCCAATATATAGAGCCTTGCTTTGATACCAATTGTTGTCCCAAAAGGCAACCCAAGAGGGGGGTGACTTGGGTTTTTATCGCAGAAGCTAAGTGTGTGAAAAAATTAAAAATAATAAAAATATTGAATCAAATAAACTAATACAATTCACCCAATAATAAACATAAAACAATTTTAAGTAAAGTAAAGAAAGTAGGGATAAGAGATGCAAACTCTTTTATAGTAGTTCGACTTGCTACCCAAGTCTACATCTACTCTCTCGAGCTTCAACTAGCCGAGATTTCACTAAGTCTCTTGCACTTGACGAAGGCAAGAAATCTGGAATACAAACAAAGTTCCTTGCACTTAGCGGAGGCAAGAAATCCTAATTACAAAGCCTTTGATTCGGTGAGCTTCAAACACCAATACAAATTGTAATGAAGATGGAGTAGAAATGTAGCAATTCCTCTTAAATAGAATTAGCTACCACTCATGTACAAAATGATCTCACTTCAAAGAGGCACTCTCAAGAATTAAACAATTTTCTCTATGCACTCTTTGATCTATTAATAAATAATATAGAATAAAGAATTAGAGAGAGATTTAAGAGGCTTTAAGAGCTCGTTGTTGTGTATTTCTCCCTTCAATCTATGCTCCTTTTATAGGCAAAAACACCAAGAAGACGTTGGCCTTTGTGGAAGACAAAATGATTTTTTAACAGTAACTGCAAATTGGCTCATTTCAAAAATTCAAATAAAATGGCTCCGAACGTTCAAAAATTCTTAAAAACTTCTTGGATACTCCTGAGTGAGTATGTTTTCAAATACAAAAAGAATCATTGAATTATAGTGCGCCGTTTGAGAGAAATGATCAAAAGTTCATTAATATGTCAAACTGTAAAATTGCTTTTATTAAAAGTTGTTGGCCAAGTTCAAAATTGTCTAGAAATTCGAATTTGTATTCAAAAATAACAAATTATATATTTTTGAAAAGCTTATAACGTCTACTTTTATTCAAAATTAGATTCATACAAATTTGACTTTTATATTTTAAGATATGATAAAAAAACTATACTATACTCATTTTGTTTACTGACAGTGTAACTTAGTAGAAATGCCCACTTTGAAACATCATATCTAACAATCTATAAGTGTAAAACGTGCATATAATATATGCATTTAAAGCTCAGCATGTCTACTTTACAAATAAAATTAATTCAGAATTTTATTTATATTATAAGTTATATTTTACTAATTAAAACAAATATTGTACAGATTTCAAAAATAACTTTTTCAGAAAATAATATATGAGATTGATATAATAAACTGCTTTAATATAAAATAATATATATGATTAATTATATATCAAAATAAAGATATTTGAGTGTAGTTTCATATAAAATTGACTTTATAATTTTTTGACCTTTCTATAGTAAGATATAATTAATTTACTACATATATATCTAATTTGACAACTTTACAATTTAGTACATATAATGTATGTAGTTAAATAATAAACTTAATATTATAAATTGTCCATATTATTCATTATATAAACATATACATATAATAATTTTAATTTGTTTTGTCATTATCAAAATAAATATGAAACTTTAAGGCTAACACTAAGCATTTTACAAGTTGAATTGGACTAAGTCCCAAACACGAAACTTTTAGAACTCTCATTTAACTTTCATTTGATCCTTGAATCAAATAAATTCAAAATTTGTGGCTCAAGTTATGACATTTTCTCCAAAACAGCAACAAATAGTAAAGTTGCTATTGCTGTTGGAAAAATTGCTACTACTCTTGTAGAATTTTGGGTCTTATTTCTTTAATTTTGAGTGCTTTTTGAGTAGAATTAGATTGAGGTTTAAATATAAAAGTTGAAACTCTCTTTCTTAGCTTTTCAATACCTCAAGAATCAGCTCAATTCGAAATTTATAACTCAAGTTATGACATTTTCTCCATAACAACAACAAGCAATAAACTACTATTACTGCTACAAAAACTGCAACTGCTCTTATAGAATTTTGGGTTCTATTTCTTCAATTTCGAGTGTCTTCTAGGCAGAATTGGATTGATATTTAAACATAAAAGTTGCAACTCTCTCTTTTAACTTTTCAATACCTCAAGAATCAGCTCAATCCGAAATTTGTAACCCAAGTTATGACATTTTCTCCAAAACAATAGCAAGTAGTAAAACTGCTGCTATTGCAAACACTACAGCATTTTGGCTCATTTTTAAGGGTTTTTCTAGGCTGAACTGGACTGAGATCAAAACATGAGAGTTGTATATTCTTTTCTTACCTTTTCAAAACTTTTTTGAATCGCCCCAATCCAAGTTTCCTAACTTGAGAGATGAATATTTTTATCGAAATTGGAGCTACTGAAATTTTTAGCAAAAACAGCTCTTACCAAGACCAATTTCGATAAAAAAAATTCATATCTTAAGCTAGAAAACTCAAATTTGGGAAATTCAAAATTCCTTGAAAATCTAAGAGAAGGAGCTACAACTTTCATGTTTTGACTTTAATCTAATTATGTCCAAAACACACCCGAAATTAAAAAATAGAAGCTGGTATCTGCAGAAGCAATAACAGATTTTTGCAGCAATATGTTCTATTACAATCACGCATATATTTTGTGACAGTTAGGTATCTATTATTTGACAGTTACTGATATGTTATTTTATAATCAATCATCTATTTTTTCTTACAATCACTTATCTGTAATTGTACACAGGCATATGTTCATTTACAATCATTTATCTGTCTTCATACTAGCCCATATGTTCTTTGACAGCCATGTATCTAGTATTTTACGCTTAACAATATGTTTTTCTACAATCATTTGTTAGTAATTTTACCCTCAATTATTTGTATTTTACAATTAAGTATCTGTTTTCTTTTCTCTTCCAATCATACATGATATTTGAATCACTTATCTATAATTTTACTCATGTATCTGTGTCTTTACAATCACTAATATGCAACTGCACATTCAAACATCTGTCTTTTAGCAAACGTGTATCTATTTTCGATATTCGTCCACCTGCTGTCTTACGATCATTATAATAACCCAAATTTAAATAAATAATAAGAATTTAATAAATTAAATTAATTAGGGGTTTAATTGTGAAAATTAGAAATTTGGGAGCTTAATTTTGAAAAATTAGAAGTTTGGGGGCTAATTTGGAAAATCTGAAAAGTTTGTGATTCAATTGAAACTGTTAGGGACTGAATTGAAGAAAAATCAAAGTTGGAGGACTGGATCTAAAGAAAACAGAAAAATTTAGTCCAATTAGGTGGCCGGAACTTGTGACACGAAATTGGCAATATTTAAGCTGCTTTTGCAGCAATTGGTGACTTATTTTGAAGTGTTCGGCATTAAAGAGCAATTCCCCTCTGAGATTTTTGGCCGATAGGCATGCGGACCAGTCGATTGATTTTTTCGGGCTTTTTGGGGCTTTTAAGCGGCTTATTTTTTCGATTAAAAGATTTCTGGTAGTTTGCCTAAGCTTGTGGAGTTGTTTTGCATCAGTAATTTGAGGTTAGTATTGTTTTTCTTTGAATTTTCTTGAGAAATTTTGATCCGAGTCGTGTTACAGACACGGATCTGTGAATTGGGTCTGGATCTGTTTTGTCCGAGTGAAGAAGACGGGACTCGGGTGGATCTGGGTCCCCGCGTGGGCGTTCGGGCCATTGGGCTTGGACTTGGCCAACAAGCCAAGGGCGGCCCGCAGGTTGGAGCCGCAGGCCGGCCTAAAAAAAAAAAAGAAAAAAAGAGTTTTGGGCTGGGCTAGGCCCAAGCCAGTGGCCAACGGCCCAAGCAAGTGCCGAGCAAATCCGAACCGAGCCGGCTAAGTAAAAAAAAAAAGAAAAAAGAAAATAGTTGATTGAACTGGCCAATGGGTTTGACCGGCCAGTTCAGTGGTCAAATGACCTTAGAATCGGGAAGTTGAACCGGTTCTGGAATCAAGAAGAAAAGACCTACTGGAACGAGTTGGTTCAAGGGTTCGGGGAGGTCCAGTTTGACGGAAAATTTTGTGTTTTTGATTGAACCGACCTGGTTCAAGGTGAAATAGAAGTTAATTGGCCAGTTTAGCCTTATGTTGGCCCATTCTTGACCGATTCATAGTGATTCCTAGGATTTTTGGGCCTTCTGAATTTGATTTTAAGGATTTCATGGCTAAACCAGTTCGGGTTGAGGTAGTTTTAGGCCGGTTTAGGCCAGTTCGAGGGTTTTTAGAGGTTGGTTCATTACGGTTCAAGGTTTTAAAGGTTGGTTCACTATTGTTAAGGGTTGTTGAGTAGAAATCGATAGTATTAGTGAGTCGTGTGGGTCCCGTGATAGGTTTTAGTGCCTTGGGATGCGTGCAAAAGGTACAGAGATGGGATTTGAGCTAATTCAGGCTATGGAGCTCATTTTCTCGTGCTAATTTTGGTATTGGTGATGATTTTGTGTGATTTTGATTGAACCGGCCAATGGGTTTGAACGGCCGATTCAGTGGTCAAATGGCCACAGAATTGGGAAGTTTGAACCGGTTATGGAATCAGAAAGAAAAGACCTTCAAGAATTGGGTGAACTTGAGTACAGCATTCCATCCTCAAACTGATGGCTAGTTAGAAAGGACTATATTGATATTGGAGGATATGCTACGAACTTGTGTTTTGAACTTTGAAGGCAATTGGAGTTAGTATTTACCGTTAATAGAGTCACGTGTAACAACAGTTATCAATTTAGTATACAGACGGCTCTGTTTGAGGTATTGTATGGCCGACGGTGTCGGTCACTGATCAGTTGGTTTGAGACTGGGGAGTTGAATTTATTTGAACCAGATTTGATTCAGAACGCGGTGGACAAGATTCAATTGGTTAGAGAGAGGCTATCTATGGCACATAGTAGATAGAAGGCTTATGTGGATCATCGGCGTTGCCCTTGGAATTTATGGTTAGAGATCACGTCTTTCCGAGCATTTCTCCGATGAAGGGCATGGCCAGATTTGGTAAGAAGGGGAAGCTCAATCTCCGTTATAGTGGTCCGTATGAGATATTAAATCGAGTTAGAGTTGTAGCATATCGTTTGACTCTTCCTCTAGATTTGTCGATGGTACATCTATATTTCATGTTTCTACATTGAGAAAATACGTGCCAGATCCATTGCATGTAAATTCATCATAGGATATTCAAATGAGTTCAGATTTGTCATATGAGAATGAGACAGTGGTCATATTAGATCGACAAGTGAAGCAGCTTTGCTCGAAGGAAATACCTTCAGTAAAAGTACTTTGGAGAAGTCAAAACTCAAAAGAAGTTACTTGGGAATTTGAGGAGATAATGTGCAGGAAATATCCGCAATTGTTTAGTATGTGACTTATTTCTCTACTTTAAAATTCGAGAACGAATTTTTTTTAAGGGAAAAAGAATGTAATAACCCAAATTTAAATAAGTAATAAGAATTTAATAAATTAAATTAATTAGGGGTTTAATTGTGAAAAATTAGAAGTATGGGGCTGATTTGGGAAATCTAGAAAGTTTGGGATTAAATTGAAACCGTTAGGGACTGAATTGAAGAAAATCAAAGTTGGAGGACTGGATCTAAAGAAAATAAAAAAATTTAGTCCAATTTGGTGGCCGAAACTTGTGACACGAAATTGGCAGTATTTAAGCTGCTTTTGTAGCAATTGGTGACTTATTTTGAAGTGTTCAGCATTAAAGAGCAATTCCCCTATGAGATTTTTGGCCGACAAGCATGTGGACCGGTCGATTGATTTTTTCGGGCTTTTTGGGGCTTTTAAGCGGCTTATTTTTTCGATTAAAAGATTTCTGGTAGTTCGCCTAAGCTTGTGGAGTTGTTTTGCATCAGTGATTTGAGGTTAGTATTGTTTTTCTTTGAATTTTCTTGAGAAATTTTGATTCGGGTCGTGTTGCAGACCCGAATCTGTGAATCGGGTTTGGATCTGTTCTGTCCGGGTGAAGAAGATGGGACTCGGGTGGATCTGGGTCCCCGCGCGGGCATCCGAGCCATTGGCCCTGGACTTGGCCAACGGGCCAAGGGCGGGCCGCGAGTTGGAGCTGCGGATCGGCCCAGAAAAAAAAAAAAAAAAAGAGTTTTGGGCTAGGCTGGGCCCAAGCTGTTGGCCCAAGCCGGCGTTGAGCCGAGCCGGCTAAGTTAAAAAAAAGAAAAAAAGAAAAAAGTTGACTGAACCGGCCAATGGGTTGGACCGGCTGGTTCAGTGGTCAAATGGCCTCAGAATCGGGAAGTTGAACCGATTCTAGAATTAAGAAGAAAAGACCTACTGGAACGAGTTGGTTCAAGGGTTCGGGGAGGTCCAGTTCGATGGGAAATTTTGTGTTTTTGATTGAACCAGCCTGGTTCAAGGTAAAATAGAAGTTAATTGGCCGATTCAGCCTTATTTTGGCCCATTCTTGACCGGTTCATAGTGATTCTTAGGGTTTTTGGGCCTTTTGAATCTGATTTTGAGGGTTTCATGGCCAAACTAGTTTAGGTTGAGATAGTTTTAGGTTAGTTTAGGCCAATTCGAGGGTTTTTAGAGGTCGATTCATTATGGTTCAAGGTTTTAAAGGTTGGTTCACTATTGTTAAGGGTTGTTGAGTGGAAATTGATGGTATTAGTGAGTCGTGTGGGTCCCGTGATGGGTTTTGGTGCCTTGGGATGTGTGCCAAGGGTACTGGGATGGGATTTGAGCTAGTTCGAGCTATGAAGCCCATTTTCTCGTGCTAATTTTGGTATTGGTGATGATTTGTGTGGTTTTGACTACAGAAACGATTGAGGAGGTGCATTTTGACCAGTGAGTTAGGTGGGAGTAACTCGGGACTTCCCTATTGGCTTGGTTTCAGTACTGTGAGTGATGATACCTTTTCTATGCATGCATTTTTCTACTGTGGTTTGGCATGACTAATTTATGTTTTACAAACTATATTTTGGTGTATATACATATGGGATATGTGTTATGTGGTTTGATATACAGTCAGTGAGCTATGTTAGTATATGGTACTGGTTTGAGATTGTGAACTATATATGTATGTATTTGTTTGGATAATATGTGAGGAGTTGTGATATGATTGGTGCCCTGATGGGTAGCCTTAGTGGGGGGGGGGGGGCGATGTTATATATTGAGATTTGGTGCCCTGATGGGCGGCCCTGGTGGGGGCGATGTGGACTTGATTGGGTGATAGCCATCTAATATGACATTGATTATGGTTATGCTTGTGATGCCTATGATTGAGGCAATCTTGTGATGTGATATTTACACTCCCACATATGTATGTTTTGATATTGGAATTACTCACTGTATTTATACGTATGTGTTATAAATGGTTTTTAAACAAATGGCTTTGAAACTTGTGGTATGATACATATCCCAACTTGCATAGACTAGGCATCATCTGTACTCACTGAGTTTCGGAACTCACCCTTTTATTATCATTCAAGATCGGGTTGGCTGTTTGTATTCCAGTTAGTGGAGATTTGACTTGAGCTTTGAGATTTGATTGATGTACGGGCACATTTCATTATGTTATCATTTTGTACTCTAGATTGCTCCTTTGTTTTCTCAGATAGGATTCTGGATCGTATTTGAGGATGTGAGTTTGTAAGATATACCTAATATTACTCATATGATATGTTGGTTTAATCAGGTGAGATGGTCTTGAGGCTGACTAGGGTCGGTGGACCCTAGTGCCGACCACGGACCCCGGTTTAGGTCATGACAATCATATATCTGTTTTTTGATAGTCGCTTATCTATCATTTTCCTAACTTCCATATGCCATTTTACACTCGCCCATTTGTCTCCTTCCAATCTTTCATCTATTATTTTACACACAACCATATGTCATTTCACAATCATTCGTGCCGTTGAGCGGTTAAAAGTTGGAATTAGCTTGAGAAGTTAATTGTGAAGTTTGCTCACCATCCAAACTAGCTTAAAATGTGTGCGTGGGCCATTCTCGAGGCAAAATAAGTGCAATTGAAGTGAAAATTCTAAGAAAAATCAGATTTTAGATGCAATGAACAGTGTTGTCACATTTTAGTTTTGTTGTGTGTCAAAAAAATAGCCATATCTTGAGGTCCACAAGTTGGATTGAGATGATTCAAGAACCTTTGTAACACCAAGGAGAATCTCTACAATTATCGTGTTTTGATCTCAATTCAAATTTTTTTAGAAGGCTGTCACAAATGGGAAAACAAAAGTTGCTAAAATTTTTAGTAGAAATAACTCTTAGCAGCAGCAGTTTTGGTAAAAAATTAATATCTCAAGCTAGAAAACTCCGATTTGGGCAATTCAAAATTCCTTACAAAAGTTAAGAGAAAGAGTTATAACTTTCATATTTTGACTTTAATCTAATTATGCCCAAAACACACCCGAAATTAAAGAAATAGAAGTTGGTATCTACATGAGTAGTAACAGATTTTTGCAACAATCTATTTTATTACAATCACGTATTTGTTTTGTGACAATTAGATATATGTTATTTGACAGTCACTGATATGTTATTTTACAATCGATTATTTGTTATTTTAGCAGAAACAGATCTTAGTAGCAGCAGTTTCGGTAAAAAATTTATATCTTAAGCTAGAAATCTTGGATTTTAGCAATTCAAAATTTCTTGAAAAGTTAAGAGAAGGAGTTACAACTTTCATATTTTGACTTTAATCTAATTATGTCCAAAACACACCTGAAATTAAAGTAACAGAAGTTAGTATTTACAGGAGCAGTAACAGATTTTTGCAGCAATCTGTTATGTTAGAATCACGCATCTATTTTGTGACAGTTAGATATCTGTTATTTGACAGTCACTAATTTGTTATTTTACAATCTATCATCATTATTTTAGGAGAAACAACTTTTAACAGTAGTAGTTTCGGAAAAAAAATTATATTTCAAGTTAGAAAACTCGGATTTGGGCAATTCAAAATTTCGTAGAAAGTTAAGAGAAGGAGTTACAACTTTCATGTTTTGATTTTAATTTAATTATGCCCAAAACACACCCAAAATTAAAGAAATAGAAACTGATATCTACAGGAGTAGTAACAGATTTTTGCAACAATCTGTTCTATTACAATTACGCATCTGTTTTGTTGCAATTAGATATCTGTTATTTGACAGTCACTGATTTGTTATAACCAAAACGCACTCGAAATTGAGGGTATTTTAAGTATGAAAATTACCTTAACTGGGTAATTTTTTGTTATAGACTTTTTTAGAATTATTTTTTTCTTTTAGCCTTGGGAGTAATTATTATTATTAATTTTCTTTTTTTAAAAAAAGTTACAAAAATTAATAAAAATTTAAATAGTACTTTAGTTTCACCTTTTTTGTTGTCTAATATTTTTTGGTTCTTTATATAAAAATTTTACATTATTTTATATACATTGCCGGTTTAGAACTGAACCAGGAGTGGGCGATCTCCGGTCTTATTTTTTGACAGTCCGGTCCGGACCGGAACAGGCTGCGCACTAATCGCTGTCTTCGCAATTGCCCCACAAATTTCTCTCTGGCTTCAACGGGGAATAACTATCGCTCCGTGCTTCCCGTGTTGCACGACAGGCTGTTCTGGTTTCTCTCTCTTCGTCGGAGATATAAATATAGAGAGAGACAGAGAAGTGGAAACAGAGAGAAAGAGAGAGATGGGAGACGACAGGAGAGTGGGTGTGGCAGTGGACTTCTCGTCGGGGAGCACAGAAGCGCTCAGGTGGACGGTGGATAACCTTGTCCGTAAAGGGACAGCCTTATTCTCATCTGTATCCTCCCAAATGCGTACTACGAGGAGGGTGAAATGCAGCTATGGGAAACCACCGGCTCGCGTACGTCTCTCTCTCTCTGGTTGTAAACACGTACATGCCAAGTCTAAATTTGCTGGCACGTTACATATGAAGGAAAAAATATGTTTTTATTGATCACCGGAAAATACAATGACTAAAACATAATTTTTTAAAAAAATATTTTTAATACCTATCAATTTTGACTTGAAATAAATGATTTTTTTAATATTTATTATCTATTATTAAAAATTAATTTCAATTTATACAGAAATCGACTATTTAAATTATTATACATTCTAATTCATATAAAATGATCAATTCTTCTAAGAGAATTGGAATTAATTCTTTTTCTTTTTCTTTTTTTTTTTTGCAGCCTTTATCCCTTTGACTGACTTTGCTAGCCCTGTGACTATGAAGAAATACGGGGTGACTCCAGGCTCTGCAACTTTGGATATTGTCAACAAAGCTGACAGGGACAAGGAGGTGAAAATAAATATATAAATTTAAATTTGTTGAGAGTTTTTAATTTGCATTTGTAAACCAGTTTGAACAAGGAAAATGTATGAACAGATCATGGTGCTGGCGAAGATCTACTGGGGAGATCCTCGGGAGAAGCTTATCGAGGCAATTGATACGATTCCCCTCACTTGCTTGGTCATGGGTAGCCGAGGCCTTGGCACAATCAAGAGGTCAAATTCTTATTTTATTTTTTTAAATTATCTTTTAATTTTAAGCGAAAATTACAGTTATTTTTTATCTTAAAATTATATATAATATTTACATATGTTTAAATATTTGATCACAATATTATACTTGTTCTTTCAAAAACTCATGTGACAATATTAGATTTTTACACTTTTTTTTAAAAGCAAAACTAAAATTAATGATTAAAAAACCAAACCAAATCAACTAGTTCAACCAGTTTATTCAAAACCGATTATGGTTCTTGTCGATTGTATGGTTAAACTAGATTACTTATTGAACGAATACTAACCGGTAATTAATATTTGGAAAAACCAACGAATGAGTTAGTTGGTTTATTGGTCACTTATATAATTATATATATAATATTAAATACAATTATAAAGTTACATCAATTGAACTTGCAGTAAAACTGATCAAACGATTAGCCATAACATGATTGGTTATGTCATTGGTTTAATTTCACAAACTTTTATTCAAATATGAAAAATACAAATAGGCCATAATTTTGAGATTGTTAATTCCATTCTATATGATTTTTTGTGCATGGAAAGATTGAATACCTTTGGATTTTGGGTTGGTCTGAAATTTGCAGGGCTATAATGGGGAGTGTAAGCAATTATGTGGTAAGCAACGCCTCTTGTCCTGTTACAGTAGTGAAACATTCCCCTCCAAAATGAAGCTACCAATCCAGTCCCAGATTGAAATGGACAAATTTCTCATCTTAGTAGGGCTGCCCTTGAATTTGATGTATATTCTGGTCATGAGGTTTCTGGCTTCCCTGTGAATTTGATTTATGCAGGAGGACTTGTATTCTATGTAATTGAAATCCGTTGCCCATGTTGGTTTTGATTATTTATAAGTTATGGGTCAGCATGAAGAAATAAATTTTGTTCTCGAAATCTCAAAATACAAAATTTATATGAAGTAATTGCATTAATTTGATTTTTTTTCTTCATACCTGCATTCCCCCGACTGCTCAGTTAGTCTAATGGACTTTTTTGTATTAATAATATTTATTTTTTTAATTATTAAAATAGGTAAATTTAAAATATTTATTAAAATATGTAAAATTAACTTTAATAAAAAGTTCGTTAAAAAAAATTGACTTTACAAGAAAGCCGATCTAGCCCACAGGGACTTCGGTCGGCAAGTACAGATAAAGAAGAAGCAAGGCAGTTGCAAGTGAAGGGAAAGAAGGAAGGACGGCTACATGTGAAAGAAGCCGACTAGCTAAGGCCAAGGAGGCCAATGGGCAGAGGTAGAGAAATAGAAAGGGAGAAGGAAGAGCGAGGTGGAGGCACAGGTGGGGGTAAGCATCAAGTGGGCAAGGCAGAGGGCGATATCGAGTACGAAAGAAGGTACAAATTTCAATGTAGTCCCTTGAGTTTGTATCCTTTTACATATAGATCCTCAAACTTGCATTAATTCTATATTTACCTAATAAAGTTAGAAACTTTGACTTTTTATCAAAGTTGATTGACTTTTATAAAAGTCAGATTTTGCATATTCTAATAAAATTTTTCAAGTTTATACATAATGAGTCATTACTCTAATAAATATTGAATTAGTATCAAAAACTAATTCTGATATTAATTTAACAAATATTATATTTTCTGATCCATTTGAATACTAATTTAACAAATATTAAAGTCTTTAACACATTAAATCAGCGCTTAACATCAAATAAATTGGTTTCTGTAACTGTTTTCTTCCTTATTTGAATAACTAATTGATTGATTGTGTAACTGTTTTTTTTTTCCATGTTTGAACAACTAATTGACTGTTTATGAATTACTTTAATTTATATGTATTTTTGTTTTTATTTATTTTTATTTTATAAGTTTTGCACACTGTTCTATTCTTTTGTCTCTCATGAATCACCATAAATTTTTTATTCATATTTTTGGGTGTAAATACTTTTATACCCATTTTTATTATGATACCAAAATAGGGAGACAATTGCTCCAAGAAGCTGCAAAATGAACTTAAATGATTTTTGCAATGACTCGTGACATTTCTTCTAAATTTGAAGGACTCCTTGAAATGGAATAACTAGGAGGTAACACTACTTTATTAAAATATTTTGCACTCTAAAAATATAATTTAACATTTGTAAATGTAATTTTATTTCATAATTAGGTACATATAATTTATCAAAAAAACATCTTATAATTTTTTTAAAATATATTTTCTATCTCTAATGTCAAATAATCCATCAACTATTTAACAAAATAAAATTGTTTTAACTTAAATATTCAACAAACTTTGAACTAAAAAACTATCCACTAAATTCAATAACAATCTGACAAATAGAAATGATAGTTGGTTAAGAGTTTTGAAATTTATATAAATGTAAGTTACATAATATTAGTAATGATAATGTGAGGGGGTTGGGTTGGGAAATATATAACCCATACCTGAAATACATATATTATACTATAATTTGATTTAAATTTGTATAATAATTTGTAATTAAATAATATTTTATATGTATTATATTAATTAAGTATATAATTTTTTATAATTATGTTGAGTATTATATTTTTTATTATTAATTATTTAAAATAAATTTATATTATCAATATATATATAATATAAAATTTGGTACAATGAACTTTAGCTCTAGAATTAAGAATTTTTGCTAGAATTGGAGAGATATTTGGGTTAATTGCAATAATATTGTTGTAATTGGACTTGATTTGATTTGATTTGATTCAATTTGGTTCAAAATTTTTTTTATTTAATATTTAACGGCATACATTATATGCCTATTTTTTTATTTATATTTTTTTAATAATTGATTTTTTATTTTTTTAAGAGTAATTTCTATTAATACAATTTAAATTATTTATATAAATATATTTATTATATAATATATAATTATTGTAATTAATTGATAGATAAATAAATATAAATAATTTAATAAATCAAAAAATTTAAATTTCTAATTTTTAAGAAAAAAATTATCAAAACTTTTATAAAAATAATATATATATATATATATATAAATATTTTTTTTTTTTGCAACCCCGCTCCAAACTGAACAAACTGTAAGTCATAGTTTTAACTTAAACGTAGATTTGCTTTGAATTTATCATTCCGTTCAAGCAATTTTTCCGTCATCGTCCGTTCGATTATTTGTTTTCTTCATGGGGTACTTAATCCATTCACATACCTAGATCAAAATGCGTTTGCAGCATCACGATAAAATTGTCTGCCATGAAGTCCAAAGCCGGCCCGAATGGAAAGATTCTTTGTCCCCCAGGTCGTTTACATCTTGTTTGTTGTCTTCGTCTCGACGTACCTGTTTGTTTATTTGAACAATTAAATTTCATTTTTTGTTAGGAGGCCGTGCGCACCCGCGACGTCAATGTTTATCGCTGCTATGTGGAGTTTGGCGTTCCCTATTGACCGGTTTGTTTGGTTTTCCGGAAAATCCAAGGCAAGAAAATGCAATTGGCTTCAATATAATTTGTAAACAAAAACTTCAATTGTATAAATAAATGTAGGTGGCACTTTGTTTATTTGGATTACATCCACTTGATTTGAAAAAGGTGCAAAACACCAATCGATTAATTGAACTAAGATAATTTATGTTCAAGACTGGGGGATCTAAAAATATCTAAAGACATGAGGGCTTTGAGTTAAATTTTATGGTTCAAATCCTTGAATATAGAGAAGACAGTATAATTTTCATATTTTGTGACTCCATCATTCATATTCATAATATAGTTTTCAAGAAACTGAAAAGAACCTTACTCCTTATCTCTATTCAGTTCATCTGATAGCAGTTTAGTGTAATTTTATTGCTTCCAAAGAATAAAATTATTTGTTTACTTAATTTATTTTTGTGTTTTTATGTCCTCAGTTGTACTCTGTATATGCGTTTGCTCATCTCTGACGTTATATTTTTGTTGGCTGAGTTTCCTAGGTGAATTTGATTGCATAGCTTTCCAGAAAACTTTAACTTGACCATAGGCCTTCACCGTAACATTTAATTTCTGTAGCTAGTTGTATGATTGTCCAATTAAAAAATCTAGAAGAGATACTTAATATTATCATTTTATAGCTGTGCAGGCGCATCAATCACCATTGGACACATCAACGAACTGTGCTAATATTCTAAAGGTGGTGGACTATACCACTCCATGTCATTTTATCAGAAAATGGTCTTTGTCTAAAATGAATCCTTAGTATAGGTTAAAAAAGGGAAAGGCCTCATTCTGAAGAACATCTGTAATTTGTGTGTGTGTTTGGAATTGAAATTAAGTACTTTGTAGAGTTGAGAAACCATATTCTCAAGTCTTCCTCACACAATGAGTGATATATTCTCCTCTGGGCAATTTGATTTTGGTGAGGTTACAAATAATTATAGTTCTTCTAAGGACGTTCTGAATGAGCAAGGCATGAATATAGGCAGACATGTTAATTCCTATGGGCAAGAAGATTGGGCAGATTCGGGGTTTGCTGGTTCATTTTCTTCTGACCATGTAAAGAACACAATGGTGGTATAACAACTATTGTCCAAATATCAACAAAATTGTCAGCAGCCAGCATCTCCAGATTTTGGCATTCTGGATGATTTTTACCCTGATGTTGCGCCCCCACCTTTTCAATCATGTCCTGCAGAGATTACGAAACTTTCCACTGTGCAGATTGAAAGTTCTCTGCAAGATAATCTCCAGGAAGAAAAGCCAAGCACAGTTCCTTTAGCCTCACTTGGCATCTTAAGGAGCTCTGGTAGAGGGTTTAGACGACTGCATGGGGAAAAGATAGAATTTTCAAGGTATGATACTGCACACATCAAGCCTGAGCCAAAGATAGGTCCACGAAAATTGTCTACTGAAGATATTTTACATCTGGCTGGTCAAAAGTTCATCCAGTCCTCTTCTAAACTAGTTGATGATATTGCGACACCAGGCCATCCCTTTGGGAGTGCATTAATTGATCTCTCATATGATGAGGCTAAAGGAGTTGAACTTGTACACAATCTTCTGGCTTCGGCTGAGAAAGTAGGCCAGCAGCAATATGATCGGGCAAGCAGACTCCTCATCCAATGTTGCAGATTCTCTTCTGATACGGGAAATTCAGTGCAAAGAGTAGTTTACTATTTTTGTGAAGCTCTTCGAGAGAGGATTGGTTGGGAAAGTGGAAGGTTAAAGAGTTCTGGGAAGAAACATCTTGTAGATCTTAATGTGGCATTGATGAGATCTGACCCTGCTATAATTGCATATCATCAAGAGGTTCCTTTCAATCAGATTATTCAGTTCACTGGAATGCAAGCAATCATAGACCATGTTGCAGAGGCAAAAAGGGTCCATGTGATTGACCTTGACATCAGGAACGGGGTACACTTTACAGTCTTGATGCAAGCTCTTGTAGAGCGACAGAAATGCCCCCTTGAGCTTCTCAGGATAACTGCTGTTGGAACCAACTCCAGATCAACAATGGAGGAAACAGGTGAGCGGTTGGCGAGTTTTGCACAATCCATGAACATATCCTTCTCTTTTGGTGTAGTTATGGTTTCAGACATGTTAGATCTCAAGGAAAACCTTTTTGGCTTAGACTCTGAGGAGACAGTTGCAGTGCATGCATCATTTACGCTGATGACCATGGTTGCTATACCAGGTCGGCTGGAATACTTAATGAGAATAATTAGAAATATTAATCCCTGTGTAATGGTGGTCGTTGAAATTGAGGGAAACCATAATTCTCCAGTCTTTGTGAACCGTTTTATTGAAGCTCTTTTCTTCCACGGTGCACTTTTTGATTCCCTGGAAGATTGCATGGGTCAGAATAATTCAAATAGGAAGATTCTAGAATCCATGTACTTAAGTTTGGGAATACAAAATATAGTTGCAGCTGAAGGAGAGGAAAGAACATGTCGGCATGTAAATATCAGTGTCTGGAGGGCATTCTTTTCACGGTTTGGGATGGTTGAGGAAGGGTTGAGCACATCAGCATTGTATCAAGTAAATCTGGTGGCTAAAAATTTTGCTTGTGTGGACTCTTGCACATTTGATATGGATGGTAAATGCCTTATTCTTGGATGGAAGGGAACGCCTCTTTACTCTCTCTCTGCTTGGAAATTTGTATGATAGTGATAGAATGTAGGTCTGACAATTAACTTTTTGAATCTGTACGAAGCTCTGGAGACCTTTACATGTCTAGCACTCTAGCTGGTGCAGTAACATATGGAAAACCACAATAGTGTGTTGATCCGGTTTCCATGTTTTTGTACAGAACAAGAGTCCTGTTTGGCCTGTTATGCTTGGCTGTCTCTCGTAGTGTCACAACTCCTTTCTTTTTATCCTGACTTCTTCAAATAATAATGCGTGGCTGCACTCTGGCAGGTGCAGTGACCCCTCTTTTTAATAGTAATCTCTGTTGATTACTAGTTGTAAAGTTCAAGTACATCTTAATCTCATATGAATTTGCTTTAGTGAAAGGTGGTCTTTTGCTTATATATCTGTGTTCTTCCTCTGTCTATTGATGACTCATCAACTGAAGTAATGATATGCATGCTCTGAATAGATGTATCTTTTTTTATCTGTGTGACATACAACTCCCAGCTGTGGTAACTATCCAAAAGAAGAAAAATATCGCACATTATCAAAAGAGTAAATTGGCCTCTCTTCCTCCATTTTAAGTTCTTCCCCTATAAATAGGTTTTAGATTGTTTGTTTGGAGTAAGGATTTTGAGAGACTGTCTCAGTAAAAAGAAGTTTCTGGACAAAGACCATGCCTTCTGCATGCTGATTTCATCATAGCTAATTTGTGGTGGTTTCTCAGTTGTAGTGGTTTGTTTATTGACAAACTACATTCGTGCCCATAAGGTAATAATTTTTCAATTAGGTTTACATCGCTTAATGAATTTACACGTTCCTTTTATTACAAGACTACAGTTAATTGAGAGTTGCTGTTAGAATTTTGGAGGCTTCCTGTTTTGTTCCTCATTGTACCCTTTATTACATGATTAGAATTTTGCAAGAGCTACTATTATTATCATAGGAGGTCTTCCGGTTGACTGGGCACTCAGCATAGAAAAGGCTAATTTGTTTAGACTAAGCATCCTTTCTTCACATACCACTTTTTCTATTATTGTTTAGACTCAGAAAGTAATTCTACTCCAACGGTAGGTTTTCTCATCTTTCTTCCTAAAGTATCACTTTGCATAATTGTGGAACATGAAGTTTATGAGCAGAACAGCAGAAGAAATTGAACTATGGTAGGTGCAGACTAATTGGTAGGATTGCCAATCTAGGTATTTTGCAATAGCTAACAAGGGCAATTGAATTGATGACTTCAATGGTTCTATACGAGGAAGTACTGGTTTATTATTTAATAAAATCGTTATTTCTTTTCCTATTCCTTCTCTATTCCTTTGACTCTCAAACAAAGCAGGTTTGTCTTTGTAAAAGAAGACTGTTTCAATTCTATACACATTTGATTTTTCTAGGATAATCTATTTCTCCTATCTGCTTCCGGCTGCTATCAGTTGTGACGCAGCATTTAAAAAAAAAGGTTTTAAATAAATAAACAAACAAACAAATAACAACTACAAATAGTATTAAATAAATAACAAGAGTAAAAACAAATTGTATATTTGAAAAAAAAATTGGGATAATTACTAAAAAGGAAAATTAATAAATAATATTTACCCTTGAGGCCAAAAGGTAAACATATTTCCAGAAAAGTCCATTTCTAAAAAAATACTCCCTTAAGGTAATTTTGATGCCCAAAACACCCTCAAATATTTTTCCTTCCTCCCCACTTTCTCCTCCTCCTCTTCCTCCGTCTTTTTTAGAATTGAGAGACCAAACTCCGGTGTTCCAAGGACTATGCCAACCGATTCAAGCTTCCTTTCTCCTCCTCCTCCTCCTCCTCCTCCTTCTTCTTCAAAATGGAGAGATGAAACTCCAACGTGCTCAGGATCTTCGTGCTAACCCATCCAAGCTTCCTTCTTCTTCTTCTTCCTTTAGCATCTCCATCTGCACAAGCTTCGAATTCTGATTTTTCTTCTTTTTCTTCTTCTTCTTCTTCTTCTTCTTCTTACTGCTGCAAACACCTACCACTGGTCCTGTACGTTAAGCCAATTTGGATGGTGAATGAAGCTTCACAACTAACTTCCCCATCTTATCTCGATTTTGACCCCTCAACCACAAGAATGACTTTGAAATGATAGATAGTTGCGTGTAAAGTAACAGATGGAAGATTAGAAGGAGACAGATGGGCGAGTGTAAAATTCATATTGGCATTTGGTTTATGATGTATAAGCGACTATACAAACATATGACCGTCAGACAACAGATGGACGAATATAAAGATAGATGCTGAGTGTACAATTACTAATAGTGATGTAAAGATACAGATACATGAATGTAAAATAAATACTTGAAGCAAATAAAGAGACAGGTTCTATCCATAAAATAACAGATGTAGCCATGTAACGAGATATGTTCAATTTCTAAAATGAAAAATGTAGCCATGTGATGATATAGGTTTCCTTTCGTAAAATAACAGCTGGAAGCTTGTAACGAGACAAATTCTCATCTGTAAAACAATAGATGAGGCGTATAAGAGAGGTAACGATCTGTAAAATAATAGTTGAGAGCACGTATAGAGACAAGCTCCATTTGTAAAATAATAGATGAAACATGTAAAGGGATAGGTTCCATCTAAAAAACAACAGATCTAGCTATGCAACGAGACATGTTCAATTTGTAAAATAACAGACGTAGCCATGTAAGGAGATAGGTTCTAATTTGTAAAATCAGAGCTGGAGGCTTGTAACGTGACAGGTTCCATTCTGTACAATTACTAATAGCTATTGTAAAGGTACAGATGCATGAATGTAAAATAAATACTTGAAGCAAATAAAATACAAATAATATATTGTAAATTTACAAACAAAAGATTGTGAAAAGACAGATAACACCAACCCGTCTGTATTATTACACTTTTTTCTCTTTTTTGATCAATATTGTATATGTTATTTCAGTCATCGATCTGCCATTTTCCATTCACTCATCTGTCATTTTACCATAATGAATCTGTAAATGCACACCATGAATCTGTAGCTGTATAATTATAGTTCAAGATGACATGTCGTCGACTCGGAATGCATTTGCAATCACGCATCTCTTCTGACTGTAATATCTGTTCTACAAATGCCTTTTTAGTTCATCCCTAGCACGAGGTTACCTGTTTCATTATAATTGTCCATCTGAATTTTACAGTTTCTCACCTGTGTTACTACAATCGTGAACTAAAGCTTCACAAGAATTCAATTGTCTCGTTATAATTATAATTGATGAGTTGATCACAGTACTTTCATATGCTTACAACATTGCACACGTGTGTTGGAAGGGTAACAACCAAATTGCACACAAAACCATGAAATAATATATATACAAGTATAAAAAGTATGCCTTAGCTGCTCAGTATTCAGTTCCCCCATTAGTCGATCGTGTAAGGGAAGCGGAAGAGGTGAACATCTGCGTGTGGCCACCGTGCGACCAGTAATCTTCTGACTACCGACGTTTTGACCTTTGTTCGGTCACCAGTGATCGAACATAGCAGCATGCGTCAACTGACCAGCTCACCTTTGCCATCCGAGGACCAGCGGCCGATCACCATTGTTGCCGACCTCTATCTACCTTCGATATTATATGTAAGTATTTGGTAGCACACAAATGCCCACATGAGTTTTGTTAATGGTTAGCAGTTTTCTTCGTAAAAATGTATGTTTGTCTTACAATCACAGAGGCATGTGCTTATTGTGCCTTTCCTTTTTGGCTATACAGCTTGGGTCCTAAAAGAAGCAAAAGATAAAGAAGATGGAATAGAGGAAGCCAGAGAAATTACAGTGGTAGAGAAGCAGAAGTAGTGGCTGGAGAAAGAAGACAAGAAGGAAATATAGCAGGACAAGGGGAAGCAAAAGATAAAGGAGAAGAAAATACAGCAGGACAAGGACAAAGAAAAGCACACTAAGGAGATGAAAATATAGCTTGACAAGGGAAAACTAAAGATAAAGGTGGTGAAAATGTGGTAAGAAAGGATGCATTGAAATTCTTGAAACACGCATAGTAAACTTTAAACATTTTTTTACTTTGATGTTTTGTGACCCCCTTACTTTTATTCCATCTTTTACCTTTCTTGTCCCTTTGCTGGGGACTAGAGTGTGCTACCTTCAACAGCTTACATGGTAGCAGGTTTAGATTTTATGTTGATATAAATTTGCATTCGAGCGAGGAAAATAGTTTACTCTTGGCAGTTCTTTACTGGGGATAAACTAATCTAAAGAATAATAATAGGAAAGACAACAATAAACCAGCAAGACAGGCCAAGTAGAAAAGGCAAGAAAGTTGTTATCTCCTAGTAGAAAATCGAATTAACATGGATTCCCATCACTCAGAAACCAGAAAGCAATGTCAAACTCCAAGTGGAAACTTGGAACCTACAAAGGTGGAATTAAGCCTTCTAAACAAGTATAGCAAGGGAAATATTTATACATTACATCTCTCAAAGCTCAGTTGAGCTTTCAATGCTTTTCTCTCCCTTTGATGGCACTCAATGTGGTCTGTCTCATGAGGTTGGTGAATAGGTGGAACTTACCTAATTTCTTGTGGCTTTTGCTTGGAGGGTTGCCCGTCAATAGCTAAATTTATCAAGAAAATTACTCAGAATCTGTGACCACTCCTGTAATGTTGGTGGTGACCCAGTTGAAAGAATCATGTATGATAGGCACAATTTCATTATAGGCACACGAGGGTGACCAAAGGAAGCTCTTCCAAAGGGATGATTGCTGCCACAACAACGTCAAATGAATATGCCAAGGAGACAAGAAAAAGGTTGGCTAGTTTAGTTAAGACAAAGAAGTTGCCATTCTTGTCCAAAACAGTCCCAATGTTCGAATTAGAGGTGGGTGAAGCTGTCGGCATCTATTGTGCGATGGACCTGCGATTTATGTTAGCATAGCCAATACTTCTTGGGTCATTACAACAATATTGTATCATAGTTAAGCTTACTAGGTTTGATTCCATTCTAATCTTAGCATTGGTCATGATTCCAGCACTTGGTTGTGATAAAATAGTATCAAAGCAAAACGACCTTCGGATTTGTTATGTTTAGATACAAATATGAATTTTTAACTTGACGATTATATCAAGTGTTTAAGTAGGGAAGATTATGATATTCTGTTCCACATCAATTTCTAAAAATAATATGATATTTTATATAAGAAATTAGTGACTACTACTAAACAATTTAGATTTAAGTATTTTGGATCATTAGTTCAAACTTAACAAATTGGTAGTATCAGTAGTTCTTAGGTTATTACAGAAATATTGTATAATAGTTAGACTTGCTAAATTTGATTCCATTCTAATCTTAGTCCTAATTACAGATCCAACACTCGAGTTGTGACAAAAGAGCACCTTTTTCAGCCTTAGGGATGACTAAAGCAAAACAGAGCTCATCAGCTTTATTTCAAGTAAGCCTAGTTGTTAAGAATTTCATTTATGCAAGTTCATGCAAACTTGGCTTGGACGGAAAATGCTTAATTATTAGATTGAAAGGAACATCCATGCATTCTCCTTTTGTTCGGAAGTTAAATTAAGAAGGAACTGAGGGATTAGCCCTCACTTAGCAATATCTTCCCTCTGGGTGACAGAACTCTAGTTTTGACTCTATTCGAATGTATCAAAGATTCAAACTTTAAAGTCATTGCTGTTAAGAGAACCTTAATTCTTCTGCTAATAAAAGTTTAATCTCTCTCCCTCTCTCTTTCCTCTCCATTATATAACTTTATGCTGCAGAATTGGGTCTTATTTTCCATCTTTCTTGTAAGAAGTCTACTGTCATGTCCTTGAATTCCTTGTTTTGATTACCGAAGTCCTTAGCTTGCTTCTTAGGACCCTATCAACCTCAGCAGTCATGTGATTCATGAGTTATTACATGAGATGACTAGTTTTATGTCTTAAATTGATTACATATTGTTAAGTAGTGATGGTTTCTTATTTATATTTCAAATATGCAGGTAATAATTGTAGGGTGACATAGCTATTATATTCGATATCTCTTCTTTATATTTTTCTTTTTCTTTTTTTTTTTGTCAGTGAGCTCCATTTTGAAATTGTCGACAATTTTTCATCAATTTGAAAAATGAAGCTGGTATTTAGGTCTTGTTTTGTTAGGATACTTGATTAAGGAGGGAAATTGTTGGAGTTGTATAGACTTTTTAGTTGTCTTATCGGCTGTTCAATATAAGACTTTTCGGATGAAACTCAAACAAAGACAGAAATTATGGACGCTGGATCTGCTATCATACTTCAAAATACTGGATTTTAGTGGGTGGGGATATCAAAATAGGAGAAGAAAATTGCTCAAGAAGATGCAAAATGAACTTAAATAATTTTTAAGAAGAGTCGTAATAGTTCTTCTGAATTTGAGGGACTTCTACTTTATTAAAATATTTGGCACTCTAGAAATATATTTTAACATTTGTAAATGTAACTTTTTTCACAATTAGATACGTATAATTCATCAAAAATACATCCTATAATTTTTTTAAATATAATTTCCACTAATATACTTTAAATTCTTTATATAAATATATTTGTTATATAATATATAATTACTGTGAAGAATTGTTAGATAATAAATTTAAATAATTAAGAAAATTAAAAATTTTAAAATTCTAAATTTTAGGGAAAAAAATTGTCAAAACTTTTTATAAAAATAATATATTTATTTTTTCTTTTTTGCAACCCACTTCGAAACTGAACAAAATGTAAACCATGGCTTTAACTTAACGGTAAATTTGCTTTAAATATAGCATTCCGTGCGAGCAATTTTTCCGTCTTCGTCCATTCGATTATTTGTTGTCTTCATCGGGTACTTTATCCATTCACATACCCAGATCAAAATGCGTTTATAGCGTCACGATAAAATGTCCAAAGCCAGCTCGAATGGAATTATTCCCTGTCCCCCACGTCGTTTACATCTTGTTTGTTCTTTTCGTCTCGACGTAATTGTTTGCTTTTATGAACAATTAAATTTCATTTTTTGTTAGGAAGCCGTGCTCACCCTTGACGTCAATGTTTATCGTTGCTATGTGGAGATTGGCATTCCCTATTGACCAGTTTGTTTGGTTTTCCGGAAAATCCAAGGCAAGAAAATGCAATTGGCTTCATTATATTTTGTAAACAAAAACTTCAATTGTATAAATAAATGAAAGTGGCACTTTGTTAATTTGGATTACATTCACTTGAGTTGAAAAAGGTGCAAAACACCTTCCAAATTTTGCAAAGGCTTTTAACCAATCAATTAACTGAATCTTAGATAATTTATGTTCAAGACTGGGGGATCTAAAAATATCCAAAGTCATGAGAGCTTTGATTTAAATTTTCTGGTTCAAATCCTTGAATATAGAGAAGACAGTATAATTTTCATATTTTATGACTCCATCATTCATATTCGTAATATAGTTTTCAAGAAATTGAAAAGAACCTTCCTCCTTATCTCTATTCAGCTCATCTGATACCAGTTTAGTGTTTCTTTGTTGCTTCCAAAGAATAAAATTATTTGTTTACTTAATTTAGTTTTGTATTTTTATGTCCTCAGTTGTACTCTGTCGTATATGCGTGTGCTCATCTCTGACGTCATATTATTGTTGGCTGAGTTTCTTAGGTGTATTTGATTGCATAGCTTTCCAGAAAACTTTAACTTGACCATAGGCCTTCACCGTAACATTAAATTTCTGTAGCTAGTTGTATGATTGTCCAATTAAAAAATCTTGAAGAGAAACTTAATATACCATTTTATGGCTGTGCAGGCGCATCAATCACCATTAGACACATCAATAAATTGTGCTAATATTCTATAAGGTGGTGGACTATACCACTCCAAGTTATTTTATCAGAAATGGTCTTTGTCTAAAATGAATCCCTATAGTATAGATTAAAAAAGGGAAAAGCCTCATTCTGAAGAACATCAGTAATTTGTGTGTGCATCTGTGTGTGTTTGGAATTGAAATTAAGTACTTTGTAGAGTTGAGAAACCATATTCTCAAGTCTTCCTCACACAATGAGTGATTTATTCTCCTTTGGGCAATTTGATTTTGGTGAGGTTACAAATAATTATAGTTCTTCTAAGGACGTTCTGAATGAGCAAGGCATGAATGTAGGCAGACATGTTAATTCCTATGGGAAAGAAGACTGGGAAGATTCGGGGTTTGCTGGTTCATTTTCTTCTGACTATGTAGAGAACACAATGGTGGTGGAACAACTATTGTCCAAATATCAACAAAAATGTCGGCAGCCAGCATTTCCAGATTTTGGCATTCTGGATGATTTTTACCCTGATGTTGCGCCCCCACCTTTTCAATCATGTCCTGCAGAGATTACGAAACTTTCCACTGTGCAGATTGAAAGTTCTCTGCAAGATAATCTCCAGGAAGAAAAGCCAAGCACAGTTCCTTTAGCCTCACTTGGCATCTTAAGGAGCTCTGGTAGAGGGTTTAGACGACTGAATGGGAAAAGATAGAGGTTTCAAGGTATGATACTGCACACATCAAGCCTGAGACAAAGATAGGTCCACGAAAATTGTCTACTGAAGATATTTTACGTCTGGCTGGTCAAAAGTTCATCCAGTCCTCTTCTAAACTAGTTGATGATATTGCGACACCAGGCCTTCCCTTTGGGAGTGCATTACTTGATTTCTCATATGATGAGGCTAAAGGAGTTGAACTTGTACACAATCTTCTGGCTTCGGCTGAGAAAGTAGGCCAGCAGCAATATGGTCGGGCAAGCAAACTCCTCATTCAATGTTGCAGATTCTCTTCTGATACAGGAAATTCAGTGCAAAGAGTAGTTTACTATTTTTGTGAAGCTCTTCGAGAGAGGATTGGTCGGGAAAGTGGAAGGTTAAAGAGTTCTGGGAAGAAACATCTTGTAGATCTAAATGTGGCATTGATGAGACCTGACCCTGCTATAATTGCATATCATCAAGAGGTTCCTTTCAATCAGATTCTTCTCTTCACTGGAATGCAAGCAATCATAGACCATGTTGCAGAGGCAAAAAGGGTCCATGTGATTGACCTTGACATGAGGTACGGGGTACAGTTTACAGTCTTGATGCAAGCTCTTGCAGAGCGACAGAAATGCCCCCTTGAGCTTCTCAGGATAACTGCTGTTGGAACCAACTCCAGATCAACAATGGAGGAAACAGGTGAGCGGTTGGCGAGTTTTGCACAATCCATGAACATATCCTTCTCTTTTGGTGTAGTTATGGTTTCAGACATGTTAGATCTCAAGGAAAACCTTTTTGGCTTAGACTCTGAGGAGACAGTTGCAGTGCGTGCATCATTTACGCTGATGACCATGGTTTCTATACCAGATCGGCTGGAATACTTAATGAGAATGATTAGAAATATTAATCCCTGTGTAATGGTGGTCGTTGAAATTGAGGGAAACCATAATTCTCCAGTCTTTGTGAACCGTTTTATTGAAGCTCTTTTCTTCCACAGTGCACTTTTTGATTCCCTGGAAGATTGCATGGGTCAGAATAATTCAAATAGGAAGATTCTAGAATCCATGTACTTCAGCTGGGGAATACAAAATATGGTTGCAGCTGAAGGAGAGGAAAGAACATGTCGGCATGTAAATATCAGTGTCTGGAGGGCATTCTTTTCACGGTTTGGGATGGTTGAGGAAGGGTTGAGCACATCATCATTGTATCAAGCAAATCTGGTGGCTAAAAATTTTGCTTGTGTGGACTCTTGCACATTTGATATGGATGGTAAATGCCTTATTCTTGGATGGAAGGGAACGCCTCTTTACTCTCTCTCTGCTTGGAAATTTGTATGATAGTGATAGAATGAAGGTTTGACAATTAACTTTTTGAATCTGTACGAAGCTCTGGAGACCTTTACATGTCTAGCACTCTAGCAGGTGCAGTAACATATGGAAAACCACAATAGTGTGTTGATCCGGTTACCATGTTTTTGTACAGAACAAGAGTCCTGTTTGGCCTGTTACGCTTGGCTGTCTCTCGTAGTGTCACAACTCCTCTCTTTTTAACCTGACTTCTTCAAATAATAATGCGTGGCTGCACTCTAGCAGGTGCAGTAACCTCTCCTTTTAATAGTAATCTCTGTTGATTACTAGTTATAAAGTTCAAGTACATCTTAATCTCATATGAATTTGCTTTAGTGAAAGGTGGTCTTTTGCTTATATATCTGTGTTCTTCCTCTGTCTATTGATGACTCATCAACTGAAGTAATGATATGCATGCTCTGAATAGATGTATCTTTTTTTATCAGTGTGACGTACAACTCCCAGCTGCGGGAACTCTCCAAAAGAAGAAAAATATCGCACATTATCAAAAGAGTAAATTGGCCTCTCTTCCTCCATTTTAAGTTCTTCCCCTATAAATAGGTTTTAGATTGTTTGTTTGGAGTAAGGATTTTGAGACTGTCTCAGTAAAAAGAAGTTTCCGGACAAAGACCATGCCTTCTGCATGCTTATTTCATCATAGCTAATTTGTGGTGGTTTCTCAGTTGTAGTGGTTTGTTTATTGACAAACAACATTATAAGGTAATAATTTTTCAATTAGGTTTACGTCGCTTAATGAATTTATAGGTTCCTTTTATTACAAGACTACAGTTAATTGAGAGTTGCTGTTAGAATTTTGGAGGCTTCCTGTTTTGTTCCTCATTGTACCCTTTATTACATGATTAGAATTTTGCAAGAGCTACTATTATTATCATAGGAGGTCTTCCAGTTGACTGGGCACTCAGCATAGAAAAGGCTTATTTGTTTAGACTAAAGCATCCTTTCTTCACATATCATTTTTTCTATTATTGTTTAGACTCAGAAAGTAATTCTACTCCAATGGTAGGTTTTCTCATCTTTCTTCCTAAAGTATCACTTTGGATAATTGTGGAACATGAAGTTTATGAGCAGAACAACAGAAGAAATTGAACTATGGTAGGTGCAGCCTAATTGGTAGGATTGCCAATCTAGGTATTCTGCAATAGCTAACAAGGGCAATTGAATTGATTACTTCAATGGTTCTATACGAGGAAGTAATGGTTTATTATTTAATAAAATCGTTATTTCTTTTCCTATTCCCTTCTCTATTCCTTTGACTCTCAAACAAAGCAGGTCTGTCTTTGTAAAAGAAGACTGTTTCAATTCTATGCACATTTGATGTTTCTAGGATAATCTATTTCTCCTATCTGCTTCCGACTGCTATCAGTTGTGACGCAGCATTTAAAAAAAAGGTTTTAAATAAATAAACAAACAAACAAATAACAACTACAAATAGTATTAAATAAATAACAACAGTAAAAACAAATTGTATATTTGAAAAAAAAATTGGGATAATTACTAAAAAGAAAATTAATAAATAATATTTACTCTTAAGGCCAAAAGGTAAACATATTTCCAGAAAAGTCCATTTCTAAAAAAATACTCCCTTAAGGTAATTTTGATGCCCAAAATACCCTCAAATATTTTTTCCTTCCTCCCCCCTTTCTCCTCCTCCATCTTTTTCAGAATCGGGAGAGACCAAACTCCAGTGTTCCAAGGACTATGCCAACCGATCCAAGCTTCCTTGCTCCTCCTCCTCCTCCTCCTTCTTCAAAATGGAGAGATGAAACTCCAACGTGCTCAGGATCTTCGAGCCAACCCATCCAATCTTCCTTTTTCTTCTTCTTCCTTCAGCATCTCCGTTTGCACAAGCTTCGAATTCTGATTTTTCCTTCTTTTTCTTCTTACTGCTGCAAACACCTACCACTGGTCCTGTACGTTAAGCCAGTTTGGATGGTGAATGAAGCTTCACAACTAACTTCCCCATCTTATCTCGATTTGACCCCTCAACCACAAGAATGACTTTGAAATGATAGATAGTTGCGTGTAAAGTAACAAATGGAAGACTAGAAGGAGACAAATGGGCGAGTGTAAAATTCATATTGGCATTTGGTTTATGATGTATAAGCGACTATACAAACATATGACCGTTAGACAACAGATGGACGAATATAAAGATAGATGCTGAGTGTACAATTACTAATAGTGATTGTAAAGATACAAATACATGAATGTAAAATAAATACTTGAAGCAAATAAGAGACAAGTTCTATCCATAAAATAACAGATGTAGCCATGTAACAAGATATGTTCAATTTGTAAAATGAAAGATGTAGCCATGTGACGATATAGGTTTCCTTTCGTAAAAAAACAGTTGGAAGCTTGTAACGAGACAAATTCTTATCTGTAAAACAATAGAGAGGCGTATAAGAGAGGTAACGATTTGTAAAATAACAGTTGAGAGCACGTAAAGAGACAAGTTCCATTTGTAAAATAATAGATGAAACATGTAAAGGGATAGGTTCCATCTGAAAAATAACAGATCTAGCTATGCAACGAGACATGTTCAATCTATAAAATAATAGATGTAGCCATGTAAGGAGATAGGTTCTAATTTGTTAAATCAGAGCTGGAGACTTGTAACGCGACAGGTTCCATTCTGTACAATTACTAATAGCTATTGTAAAGGTACAGATGCATGAATGTAAAATAAATACTTGAAGCAAATAAAATACAAATAATATATTGTAAATTTACAAAAAAAAAAATTTGTGAAAAGACAGATAACACAAACCATCTATATTATTACACTTTTTTTTTCTTTTTTGATCAATATTGTATATGTTATTTCAGTCACCGATCTGCCATTTTCCATTCACTCATCTGTCATTTTACCATCATGAATCTGTAAATGCACACCATGAATCTGTAGCTGTATAATTATAGTTCAAGATGACAGTCGTCGACTCGGAATGCATCTGCAATCACGCATCTCTTCTGACTGTAATATCTGTTCTACAAATGCTTTTTTAGTTCGTCCCTAGCACTAGCTTACTTGTTTCATTATAATTGTTCATCTGAATTTTACAGTTCTCACCTGTGTTACTACAATCGTGAACTAAAGCTTCACAAGAATTCAATTGTCTCATTATAATTATAATTGATGAGTTGATCACAGTACTTTCATACGCCTTACAACATTGCACACATGTCTTGGAAGGGTAACAACCAAATTGGCACACAAAAACCATGAAATAATATATATATACAAGTATGAAAGTATATGCCCTAGCCGCTTAGTATTCAGTTCCCCCATCAGTCGAATGTGTAGGGAAGCGGAGGAGGTGAACATCTGCGTGCGGCCACCGTGCGGCCAGTAATCTTCTGACTACCAATGTTTTGACCCTTGTCCGGTTAC
>CAJVSB020000937.1:0-109636 GCA_911865555.2 Thlaspi arvense | reverse complement strand
AACCAGACGTTTCCCGGCTTCTACCAGGGCATGACCATAGTGCTCGCCGGCGGCAGCTGGTGGACACCCACGCGCTGCCGTGGGCGGCAGCGCTCCAGAACGTCTCGAACGGGTCTAGGGCCGTTTTTTCGGGTGGATTTGGCAACTACGATCCGGTTCAAGATCTTGCTTTGGAAGACCAAAAAGCATGGGCTTAGGGTGAGTGGTGAAGTGGAAGTCGACGGCTCTGGTGAGAAGGTCAAGAAGAAGGGGATCAGCTCAAGTCCGGCGCACCAGAGCTCCAGCGCTATCGTGCGCGGGTGGGGCCCCTGGTAATGTGTTCACTTTTTGATCTGTTTGGTGTTTTATTGGTTAAACTTGCAGCCCTCTTTTTCTAATTATTGTATTTTAAGAAATTCTGATTTTTTATTTATTTTTCTGGTGGCCATTGCACTGGCCTGCCATCATTTTTATAATTTCTGATCAATATTTATCGATGCTTTGTTATAATTGGAAGAAAGAGATTCAAATTTTTCCCAAGTAGAAACTTAAATTTTGTCTATTCCATTTTTATTTAAATCATGTCCCAATTATATATGTATATACACGCGCGTGTTGTGTATATCCCAGTAATTCTCTCTCTTTTGGCGATACTGGGAGGGGAAAAGCTGCTCCAATCTGCTTCTCCTAGAATCCCAAAAGTTATTTTCTGATTCTTTTGAAAATCTTACAAAAACAGAATTTTTATTTGATTAGAAGCACTTTTTATTATAAACGAAATGCTTTTTTGGTTTAAGAAAGGCTTATTCAAACAGGGCCTCAGATTATATGTGATAATGTATAGGTATGAGAAACTTTGGTTGAGTGTCGAACTGGGTACGTTGAATTGTTAAGTTAGCTTATTCACATGAGAGGCAAGAAAATAAAACAACCAAGGGATACAATTGCTTGAGCTTTCAACATACAAGGTAGGTTTTAACCAGGGCTTCAAACTAGGGCTACCTTGTGTCCTTGCTCTAAAAATTGGTCATCTGGAGTCACCTTCCCTTCCCAGTTTGTCCAAAATCCAAGCTTACATGCTCGAAACTCATGTGATAAGCTAAATAGCACATAAAGGAGAGCTCTTCGTGTCAAAACCATACAATTACTAAGAGTAGAGCACTTCATCTAATACTAGGGGACGTTTGGCAGAGTTTTTCATAAGCTTTGTTGGAAAGTTCAAGCTAAAATAAGTGATTTTGGGTATTTGCATGTCTGCTTCTAATTTAAAATTTTGCTTTTTAAAATTAAAAAATTTAAAGAAAAAAATCAATTTAAAGAAACTAGGAGTTTAATTTTGACTTTGGGCGACAGTTTTGTAAATAAATAAAAAATTATTTTATAAGTAATTTAAAAATTTGTCTACCAAATTTTTTAATAATTTTAAGATTTCGCAGCCCTAGTCTAGTCTGCTCCTCCTTTATTTTCTCTCGATCGTTTGCTTCTTCTCCTCTCCACTAACTTCAAACAAACACCAACAAAACACTGGCTAAGTGACCAAGCTTGATAGTTTGCAAGCAATCGTCGCACGCAACAGTGATGGTGGCGTCACTATGTGAAGCAAAATAAAAAGAAAAAAATAAAACCACTAACACATAATGACGATGTGAATCATTGCTATGCTGTGGCAATTGTTACTATATGCAGTTCCATTAAACACTACATCCAGCAATAACAACAAAGTTACTGCATGCAGCGGCGATGGTGTCACTACATAGGAGAAATAAAAAAAAATGAAATGTTACATGTAACAGTGATGTAAACACCACTGCATGCGACAATCATACAATTATACTTGTATGCACTGTCACTAAATGTTACACGCAATGACATTATAGATCATCGCACTCACATAAGAAAAAAAAAATCAAATAAAAATATATAAAATAAAAAAAATCTCTTTTTTTTTTTCAAAAAGTTTTTCACTGTCATTTTCTAAAACTTATCTCTTAAACATTATTTTTATTAATTTTAAAATTTTTTTATACATTCTATAAATTCTCTGCTTTTTATTTAATTAAAATTTTACGCAATTTTGCCGGCCACATTTCCTCTAATTTTTCAAAAAGCTTTTGCAAACACCCCAGGTGGGATCTCCATTCCCCACGGCATGGCCTCTCGATTCATATTTCCATATGAAATCCAGCTTCCTTCTTTCATTTACAAAACTTGGAGGGGCCGTCTCCTTCTGTGAGGATATTATATGAAACATCAGTCATTATCTTGAACATGATGGCTTTAATCATCGATTAGGAGAGAGCTGCTGCTTTGCAATTCTACTACAAGGGAGTAGTATGCTCCGCCGCGTCCCAGAGCAATCTAAGGTCCGAGTGGGTGCCCTGTTCTGCAACTTTTCCACCCTTGATCACTGCAATGGAATGGAACTTCCGTATGGTGGATAGCCGATGACCCACCACTATGCAGGTCCTCCCGACCATCATCTTCTCGAGTGCTTTCTTGAACAAGCTCTCTGATACGCTGTCTAGGGCACTAGTTGCCTCGTCTAGCAGTAGGATTGATGGGTTTTCTTCAGTATTGCACGAGCTAGTGCTATTCTTTGTTCTGGCCTCCTGACAGCTGCATCCCTCTCTCCCCCACAGTAGGTGTCATAGCCATCTTTCATGCCGCTGAAATGAACAAGAAACTAGTTAGTAGACCTACAAAACGCATTTAAATCAACAGTTAGGAAATTTATCTAGAGAGGGTTTGAATCTAGGTTACGAAACTGGGGATTGAAGTGACTCAACCAACCTGGCTAATTGCTTGCTAATTAATCTTGGACCTATTTAAAAGGTTAATCTTTATAAGATAAAGTTTTTAACTTTTATGTACCTTATGAATTCATGAGCATTGGCAAGCATCGCTGCTATCTTTATCTCTGATTCCTTGGCATTAATCTTGCCATAGGTAATGTTATCTCTGATAGTTCCTCCAAAAAGGGTTGGCTCCTGGCTGACCAATGCTATGTGCGATCTGAGGCCCCTCAGATTATAGTCTTTTGTGTCTCGTTCATCGATGTGGACAGATCCCTTTAATGGATCATAAAACCTTTCAATGAGTCCAATTATGGTGGATTTGCCAGAACCACTCTGCCCCACCACTGCCACGTTGTTTCCTGCTGCAACTCTGAGGCTTAAACCCTTAAAGATCAACTGTTCAGGCCTTGAAGGATATGCAAAGAATATATTTTTCAGCTCTACACGGCCTCTAACTGATATTTTTTCAGCATCAATTGCGGATGAGCTATTTGGGTTAATCTCACTTTGCCTATCCAGGGTTGCAAAAACTGACCTCACAGCATTGCTTCCTCGAGATAGATCTTTAGGTCATGCTACCTGCCCTCTGCAATGGTGTAACAGTGAATAGCAGACTAAGAATGCCTGAAATAGGCGTTCGGGGGCTATTAGCCCTTGCACTAGTAGTTTCCCTCCATACCAGTAAGCCAAAGCTGTAGAAGCTGCAGCCAAGAATTGGGAGCTAAATAGGCAATACCGGTAAAGTAGGACTGCTTAATGCTCTCCTTCTTAGGGCCTTCCAAGCTCTCTCGAAAAAGTCCCAATATTCTCTTCTGGGCAGAGAAAGCAGTTATGGTTCTATGGTTAATAACAGCTTCACTCGCTAGTTGGCTCCCTTCCCTCTGTGCTTTCGAGTTTTTTCAGACATGCTCTTCACCAAGACACTCCTAGAATAAAAGCTTCCGATAAGCAATGGCTGTGCTGCAATCATCACAAGGGTCAGCTCCATGTGAGCACAAGCCCAAGTCCATAAGCAAAAGTTGCTCCAAAGAAGCATGAGCCAGCAGTGACATACGGTCACCAACAAGGGACCGAACCATGTTGGCTTGCGTGGACAGCCTTGCACATATGGCTGCACTAGTATTCTCATCCTGGTCAAACCACCCTATCTCGAAAGTCATCACCTTCTCAAGCAGCTTCTCACGTATCCTTCTGGTTAACTTTCTCCCATGACTGCGAAATTGTAATGTTGGAGGACGCTGGTGATGAAGCTGAAAACCCCAAGGCCTAAGAAAAACAAGGAATAGACTCTGGCGTGGGACCTGATTGTGGACTTATCAGTGTGGAAGTAGACTGATATAAGTGCTCACACAGTAGGCATTTATGGGCTGTACAGCTCCCGATCCAACTGCCCCTATGCACCCAAGCAAGGCTCTACCCCACTCCGGTGCGTTCATTTTCAGCAACCGCCATTGGGAAGGGCTAGGAACGGCATTCATCATAATCTAAATCATAATCACTCTCAAAAGATGCTTCAAATTGGACAGAATAAGTGCACTGATGGAAAGTGCAGGGCTGAAGGGCTGCACAACTGGGCTAGCAGCCGGGCTTGATCTTATGCTTAAAGGGCTTGCTGGAACTATCATTTTGTGGCGATCCTTAAATCAGTAGACCTCACTGGGCTTGATGGTGGAGCATTCACTTATGGTACTAGTATCTTCCTCCTGACTGGGGGTGACTGGGGTTTTGTCTTCAATTGATGATTGTTGCAACTTCACCATTTTAAAGTATTCTCCTCCTGCCTATTGTTCATTTGCATCAGCTCATGGTGAGTGCCTGATTCAACTACCTTTCCCGATTGGAGGACCACGATTTGATTGGCCATTCTGAGGTGGAAGACGGTGTGCAATGACGATGGTTGTCCTCCCCATTGAAGCAAGGTCCAAGGCTTCCTGCACGGTTCTTTCTGATTGTGCATCCAGTGCACTTGTGGCTTCATCAAGGAGTAGGATTTTTGGATTCTTGATCAAAGCCCTGGCTATGGCTATACGTTGCTTCTGCCCTCCGGACAATTGTACTCCAAATTGAACCAACCTGAAAGTTGACAAGGATATATAGATTAGTTGAGTAAATACTTTCAACATCAATGGATTTTCTGGATATGTTTTCTGTTTTCGGTTTTCATTTTGTGTTCTAAAATAAAAGCACTGAAAATCTTGAAAAAGTCTTCTAATTTTATATCATTTTGAAATTTCTGAAAAGAATTTTTTTATTGTTTTCTGTAAAAGTTCCCGTTATCTAATTTTATTTAAGACAGTTTTTAGAAACAACCTGCCTAATGGGATTTTCTTTTCTCAACAGAAGACAACAGCTTTTTTAAAACATATCCAAAATATATTCCTAGTCAGTGAGTTTACAGGAGGAATAGGACTACTAGTCTTACTTGAGTTTCATATCCTTCCGGCAACTTAGAAATGAACTCATGAGCATTTGCTGCTTTTGCTGCAATCTCTACATCATCCATTGAAGCCCCTTCCTTCCCAAACAAAATATTCTCTTTTATGGTTGTCGCAAAGAGGACTGGCTCCTGATTAACCAGACCCATTTGTGATCTTAACCATTTGAGATGAAGTCTCTTTATCTTGTACCCATCCAGCAGGATTTCGCCTCGATAGGGTCATAAACCTCTCAAGCAGTGAAATAATGGTGGACTTTCCAGAACCACTACCCCCAACCAGGCCTATTGTTTTGCCTGCTGGAACTCTTAGATCCAAACCTTGCAGTATTGGAGTGTCGGGCCTTGATGGGTAATTGAAATGAACACCTTTGAATTCTATTCTCCTCTCACGTACGATAAAGCCTTTCCCTTTTTATCCTCGGAGTCTATGGCTGGTTCCCGATCAATCATCTCAGTGATCCGGGTAGCTGCAGCTTTGGCCTCTGCTATGGCTGTGAGATTTGGGAGAGCAGTCAAAATGTTCCTGCAGGTCATTGAAGAATCTGTCAATTGTCATTACCTCTAGCAGTTTTAAACAGAAAGTGAAAGAAAAATTATTTTTGGATTTGGTTTTGAAAATTGTTTTCTGTTTCTATAAATAAAAGACCACCTTGACAGGTTGTTTTTAAAACCTGTTTTTGAGAGAAATTTTCAGAAAACAGCTTCCCTTCTAGAAAACAACAGAATTTATATCTGGAATTTTCACAAACTGTTTTTGCTAAGAAATGAAAACAATAGAGTTTTCACTAATCTGTTTGCAGAGAAAGAAAAATGAAAACAGAAAACATAATACAATTCCAAACAGAATTAAAACTCACAATCCTCCCATGAGAACATTGAATCCAGCAACGAAGATATCACCACCCTTCTCCCTTGCTTGCTCACAAAATTGATCCAATCCAAGCTTGAAACCCCCAGCTAACTATATAACCCCCATGCTTCCCATCATCAATCCTTAGCAAGGCCCATCTTTATTCCTAGCTCCATTGTTTCTTGAAGTGCTTGGCTGAACCTTTTGACTGTTTGAAGCTCTCCGACATAGGAATACACAGTTCTTATCGAAGAAATTGCCTGTTCTGCAATCCCACCTGCAACCCCATAAGTTTCAATCATCTTCACGCCCACGTTCATCATGACAGTCCCAAATCCAAGTCCAGGATGATGAACATTAAAGTGAATGGAATGGCGGCCAATTGTGAGCTTCCATGAGAGGACAAACCCGAATATCAAGCAGAAGCAGAAGGATCCCAGGTAAGCTACAGTCCGGTATCTACAAGGAACAAAACAAACAGCATTCAGTTATATATTAATGAAGAAGAAGAAGAAGACGAAGAATATATGGCGTGTAAACTAGTGTAAAGAAACCTTTTCGCCTATAGCAATTTGGATTGAATTGGAATCTGCAGAGATGGTGGAAACAACTTGGTAAGTTGTGGAAGAATCGGCCGCTTGGGTGTCGAAGAAGCCAACTTCTTGTCTGAGGACAGATTTCAGTACTGTAGTCTCATCCGCGAAGTCTGCCTCTCTGCAGTTCTTGCCCAGCAAAGTCCCTCTACAATCAAGATAAGAATGTCAAGTTCTATGAAACAGAACCGTTTTGCATTTGTTTCTGAAAACTTTCTTTTTCTGTTTTGGAAAAAAAAACCCGTTGGGTGGTTTTGTTTTCAAAAACTTCTTTTGAAGAATTTTGGAAAACGGGCTTATTTTCAGAGAACAAAATGTTGTTTTCAGATTCTCCGACACTACACTAGAAAATCAAAACGATATGAAAACAATAGAGCTTGTACCGTTGTTGGTGTTTTCTTTCTTTGGAAAACTACAACAAAATATAAATCCAACAGACAAATTGCTGCCGGGAGCACTGTTATAGAACACAGATTTTTTATGTTTTATGAAGCCTCACGACTCTGCTTGGTTGGTTTCAAATTGTAACTAAGATTTTTCCCACAGCTTTATCACAAGTTAGGAAGTACTAGATTAAAGCTTTTAATTGCTGGATTATGGAAAAGCCCAAACATAAGCCAGCAATGGCCGAGCTTTTCTCAGACCCAACAGGCAAAAGCAAGGTGCATCTTCGGTGTACAAATGTTGTACGAATATTCCATGTATATAGCATTTTCAATATAGTTTCCCAATAAAAACGGACAATGGAAGAGGTACAATTAAGAGAGGAAGAAATGGTCAAACATACCAACAAAAGCAGCTATCCAACCCCAATGGCAACAAGGAAAAGCCTGAGGGCATACTGCATCACATCACGTGAATACATCAATCAATTGTTAATTAGTGGTAGGACGAGGGAAAAAAAAAAAAAAAAGAACACCCAGATCATGAATGTAGGAGACGTGCAGATTCTTCAATGAATTAATGGCAGAATAAAGAAAACCAAGAGCAAACCAGTTAATGGAACATCGGAGAAATGCAGATTCCTTGCCTTGTTCACAATACTGTTTGAGATTTTTTCATTTGGGTCCGCATAGACATTGATCACATCGCTTAGAACGAACATCATGAGAGGGATCTGCAGCCCATCTCCGATGCTGCCTAAAGACCCTATCAGCATAAGCACCTTGTCCACGCGGTCTGCATAACGAAACATGCCACCCTTTTTCCCCATGTTTACTTCTCCCTTCAAGAGGAAAGACACCTGTTTGGAGATATATACAAGTAAAGTTAGTGGCGCTTGCTAGTCCAAGTCTCGCCTGGCTTTTAATACAGGTGTTGATCTTATGCTATAGACAGATCCTGTGCAAGCCTCTATTGCTTATCTTGTCATTTTCGTTTACTTCTATGAGCGGAATATAGAATTACCGGCGTTGTTTGTTTTCTTTGATCACTCGAGGCGTGACGCTTTCTCACTAATCCCAACTGGTATCTGTGAGTGCGATCGTATTTGTTTAGTTTTTCTTATGATACCTTGCTAAGAATCTTTGAAGAGTTCTTGTGATTGGGTCGATGATTTGTATATGGAATGGACCAGGCTTGAACTTGAGTATTTTGGATGTATTTGTTCGATGGAATTTTTGTACGGCAAAAAGGTTGCTTTGTAGCATTGTTTCAGTCGTATATATTAACAACAAGAAGTGACAAGGCTCAAAGCATCTGCCTTTTTTGTTGCCGAAATGCCGTTCCTTCCTTGATAACCAAAGGCCCACCATCAATTTTCTAAGCAAGGGATAATCACCCGAGACTCATTCCTAAATATGTCCATTTCAATGTCTTGTAGAGTAGGTTTTTGCAAAGGGCGAGCCTTGTATCAACAAGTTATAAGTTGGGCAGTGTTTGGTTTTACCCATATTCTTCTAAGGCTTTTGCAAAAAGGCAAACCATGATCCAAAACTTTAGTGTTTTGAAAGAGGGACTTCTGCCTTAAATAAAATGTCAATCACAAATACATTTTTTCACACCAAAATTTTAATGCTAAACATCTATATCTCTCTATATCTCTAGATAAAGTGTAATAAAGTAAACATAGATCAGATAATTTCATTCACCAATTTCTCGGATTGTTGTAAAATAGAGGCAAGAGGAAGACATTTTTTTACTAGTACCTTCAATTGTTTGGATGCAGAGATCTGAACAACTAGCACGCGTTAATTTTTTTTATTTTAAATATTTATACTTTTAAGATATCTCAAGTACAAGTATATGCAATAATTTTTGAAAGATCACTCGTGATAATTCTTCTCAATTTTCGTAATAAAATTTCTCTATCATCACTCCTTACTCTAAGCTAATGAATGATGTAAATGAATGTGCTTGTTACCTGCAATCTTTTCATATTGTTGAGTCCACTTGTCAGTTGTATCTTCAGTTTATTCACATGTTGAAACAAGGAAAATATAAAGCTTGGTCCTCCGGTGCAATGCAAAAAATGTACGAAAGCTATGATGTTAACTCGCTGATGTCGACTCTGCCAATCCAATACATGCACAATCTCTCTTTCCTTTTCAATCTTTGATCTCATTTTACCTTCTTCTCCTCTTTGGTTGTACTAGTGGAGGAAGAGGTCAATGTAGACCAGCCAGAGTCTGGGGTGATTGTCGCCTAACAGTCACATTGACTTGGCCAGAATTAGGAAGAGCATCTAATCGTTGATTAAAATTTATGACTGTTAATCCTAAAAATTTGGCTTTAAATGAACAACGAAAGATAATTACCAAATACAACATGTTCTTGAACTCAAATTTCCAATTTGTACTTGTGTTTTCTTGCTTTTGGGCTAAAGGGTAGAGTTTAAATAGTTTAAAATTTAGAATATTATAATTTCTCAACTTAATATTGTTTTAAACACAAGAAACACAAGTTACAATATTTGATTTGTGAATTTTTGATTTTAAAAGTTAAATAAATAGTAATTAGTTCTAAAAAAGTCAAGCTATAGCACACGTAGAAAAATCACCAAGTTAGATAGTTTGGCAAAATTAAAAACTTGAATAGTTAAATGAAAAATATTTTCATTCAGATAAAAAAGAAAAAAAAATATCAGTCAAGTATTTTTATATTTTTAAAAGTATCTCTATCATCACAAATATGAATTTGTGTCATTACAAGAATAGATATGTGTTATTATAAGTATAAATTTATATAATACATTCTATAATAGTTATTTAGAGTTTTTAGTTATATAAATACTTACTAATAATTATACAAATTTATACTTATAAATTAAAAAAATTTATACTTGTAACATTCATAGTAATAATCTTGAATAGAAATATTATATATTTTGACCATTTAAATAATTAAAATTAACTAAAATACAAAGCCATCTTAATTGGTAACTTTCCTTAAATATAACAAAAACACAGGATTTGTAAAGTAAAATTTTGGCTCAAGAATTTTGTACAGTACTTGTTAAATACATTGGCTCAGGCTAGTAAAAGAAAGTTGGGTTCAGCGGGGGACATTTGGCTTTCCAATCCAAGATAAAATACGGTGAAACATCCAAACAAATAAGACTTTTTTTTTTTTTTGGCACTTTTTCACTCTGAAAGTAAAGATTTTTAATATTTTATATTTTAAAATATTATAATTTTAGTATTTAATATACTAAAATTATAAAAAGTACATCTTATTTTTTATTGTTTATTGAAATTAAAAATAAATTTAGAATTTCATATAAATAGAGAGTAAAATGACCAAAAAGACTTAAACCCTTTTATATTTTGTTATTTTTACCATATTTTAATAAACTTTTACTTAATTTATACAAATATTAATGGCTTGTAAAAAATTAAAAATTTTGTTATTATTTAAAATTTTAAAATTTTAAAATTAAAAATAAAATTTTGATATAAAAAATTAAAACATAATACGTAGAAATTTTATATATATTTCTATTTTTAGCTAATGACACCAATGGGCAAAGAAAACAAAAACCCATCCCTAGAAACAAAAATATTGAAATTCAAATTATTCTATTAATAATTATTTTTGTTTAAATTTTATTCTCTCTCTAATTTTATTAAATTATCTCTTTTCTCTTTTAATTTTATCATAATTATGTATAATCCCTTATTTATCTACCTTAATATTTTCTTTTTCTCTAATTTTATCATAATAATCTCTTAGTGGAGAATAAATTTTTTCTAGGCACTTGAATGCCAAATATTTTTTAAGTTTCTTTACAACATTTGTATAAAGAAAATATGTAGACACTTAACTCTCAATTTTTTTATATTTTTTCCAAAACTTTATTTTTAGTTTTAAAATTTTAAAATTTTGAACAGTATCAAAGTTTTTTAATATTTTGCAAACCATTAATATGTAAATTAAGTACAAATTTATTAAATAGAATAAAAATAACAAAAAAATGATTGGTTTAAGTCTCTTATAACTTGTTTTACTTTTTATTTATATAAATTTCTAAATTTGATCTTAATATACAATCAAAAATAAGATATATTTTTTATAATTTTTAAAGTCCTAGGCACAAAATTTATCATCTTGATGTGCAAAGTATCCCAAATTTCTTATTTTTTAGCATGCAAAGTGTAAAAATAAACCAACAAATAACAATAAACATCACGCTAATCATCATGGATGTCACACCTAGAATTACGCAATAATTTCTAGGCCAGTCTGAGGTGGCAACTGCCGAGAAAGTACGGCCAACATTTACTTGGGCTGGCCGAGGTAAAAACCCAAGGTGGTAAGCAAGGTAAATGCCAAACGAAGAGCGCTCGTGGATGGAACAAAATCTGAAAACTCAAAGTTCCAAACGAATCAGAGTTTTTACATGGATAGTCATGCATGGGAAACTTCTAACCAATCTCAAGAGATCTAGATGGAGTAGATGCGATCCTAGATGCAAGGATTGTAGAAATAAGTTTGAGACAATCTTACATGTGCTCAAAGATTGCTCTGTTGCAGCCCAAATTTAGAGGTTTTGGTCCCACCAATTCATGGATCCAAATTTTTTATGATTGCAGAAAAAGAGTGGTGTCTTAATAATCTGTTGGCACCTTGAGAAGTATCTTGGCTTGAAACACGGGCAATTTGCATCCGATGCCTTTGGAATTGGAGAAACAGAACTATGTTTGATAAGAGTTTTTCTAGATCGACATTTCCTTTGTAAGATTATTGAATGGTGGATAACAACTAGCAAATGTTTGGACAAGAACCTATTGTCATGTAAAGTTCCTGTGGTTAGGAGTGTAGCCAAGTGGTCAGTGCCGGAGCAGGGTTGGGTGAAGCTTAACACTGATGGGTGTCTAAAGCCGAAGGAAAGCTTGCGAGTGTGGGGTTTTGATTAGAGATCATGAAGGAGATTGAGTTCAAGGTTTTTCTAGAAGAATAGGAGAGGCGTCGGCATTGAGTAGAAACTTGGGGAGCTTGGAAGGCCTTAAGATGGCATAGAATCTTGAATGCAGATAGGTGATTTTGAAGATAGATTATCATCAGTTAGCTGATTTATTAGTTAGAAAGTGTGCTACAATTACTTCTTGGCCTGGTCCAAACTAGGATTAAGCCTCTATTTAACAATGCATGGATAGTTGTGATAAAATACATTATTAGGAAGCAAATACAAACATAGATGTTATGACTAATCTTAATTTATCCCTAGATTATGACTTAAAAGATTGAGCGTACTCTTTCAATCAGTTAAGAGATTCTCTCCTTTATGATCTAGTAGGAGTCTCCACTTCATGGAGTTCTTTTACGTAATTTGAACTTTAAACCCCTCTTGTAACCCAAAAGAGAAAAAAAAAAAAAAAAAAAGAATGGAAGAAACAGTAAAACAGTAGAATAGAAAATGTGCTGACAATCAACTCAGGATTGCTTGCTGTCATTCTATCAAACAGCAGGCAGGCATATTTCGGTCCGGTTGATGCTGGGTCTGCACGCCGACTCCGCGGCAGCATTCTTTGAGTCCTCGTCAGTAGTTAAAAGACAGCTACAATCCCAATGAAGGGAAAATTTATGAGCAGAGCAGATAGGCGAGTCTGTCAGAGCTGGCCGCCTGACGTGCCGGGAATGAACGGTCCTCAACATCTTAGTGAGTTTCATTTCACTCACATCGCGTAGTATCAAGTTCTGGTCAGGCAGTCATTCAACAACCAGACTCGAGTTCTGGAATCCTTAGAGATCAAGGAGACTGAGACGCGGCCTCCCTACCTTCAGCTTGGGAAGATATATGATGTTCCTTTGCTCTAAATTTCCGATGATTGCAAAATCAGCGGCAAAACCAGCTGCAAAACTCTCTTAATTGAGAAAATTAAAGGATTGGTAGGAAATAACAATTACAAAATACGATATCAACAAAATAATTACTAAAAAGGATCAAATATTATAAAATTACTAAAATACAATTTAGTTCAGTAGAAACAATTATACAAACACATAACTATTGAACATAGGTTTTTTATTATGATTTTAGTTATTAAATTGTGTAACTTCAACATGCAAAATTTTTGTAAACATTTTTTTATAATCTTATTTTATAATTTTTATTTAAAAAGCATAGTAAATTTTTTGTCTTGAGCACTGCCGGTGATTAAATATATATTCTGCCTGCTCCAAAAAATATGTGTCTATAATATTCACCTTTTATTTTGCTAGTCGTTCGTACAAGCACTTCAGAGTGTCTGTATTTGAGTATCTTGGTGGGAAACAACCAGTCTGTAATGGGTGTTCTACAGAATACAGAATTTTTCCATCTTGCTACATCTGTGGTCTGTTTTGTTCCTGACCTTACAGATTTGAAAATCAAGAACTCGCAAACTTGCCCAAAAGAAAAGATCCCTGCGGCCTTGCCAAGAAAGAAACAAGAATTGAGAATAAAAACCCAAATTACTGCAATGTCCATGCTGTGAACGAGGGGGCTCATCGGGCATGACAGTACCCAGTCCTGATGTGAAGGCAAGAGCATGGAATACAAGGCAATGTAAGTTAACACAGTGGCACTTGCAAAGTAGAACACATAGGTTTCTTGGGCAACAGCTGTCCCCCGAAGATGATGCAGGCTGCAGTGATAGAGCAGGTCATGGCAATGGAATCAGAAAGTACGAACCACTTGAGGCCACGGGTTGATTGCAGAAGAGCCAGCCCTTGGTTTGGGCCTACGTCCGTTGCTGTAGCCTCCCGGAATTGTGAAGCAGCAGCAAATGTGACGGTTGCAATAAGTGTGGCCACCACTAGGAGGGTCTGACCCATTTGCTTGTAAGTCTGCATCTGCTTTCAGCCCCCTCTTGCTTATCTTTTCTCCAGTGATCCATCTATACAGGGACCAGGGTTCGCTCCAAAAGTTTGATATCTGAATGCACAATAAGGAAAATTAGCATTAGAGCCGGGTTTCTATTTTTAGATAACAGAAAACATGTTTAGCATCCTGATTTTGGAGACGATTTTCAGAGAAGTAGAAAACCAGCTCATTTCCGAAAAACAACATAAAGTGCTTTAGAAAGTCTCAACAACTGTTTTCACTAAAACACTTCAAATGATAGATATCAAGTGTTTTCTGTTTTCAGAAACACCAACGAAGTAATTTGGGAACAGAAAACAGAATACAAATCCAAACACAGATTAATTATGCATAAATCATGAACTGTCTTAGTGTTTACCCTTGAAGATCCTGAATAGAGCTTTGCAAGAAACTCATTGTTATCCACCGCAGTTTGCCGAGATTGTTCTTTGCTTTCGGTCTACTCTCCAATCCCACATAAGGTAATGAACTATCCAGACCTGTCTCTTCCTCTGGTAGCTAGATGCAAGGGTGTGTTTTCTTCATCATCTCCTTGGTTTATAAGTCCTTCCAGCTCTGTAGTTTCAAGTACATACTTAACCACATTTACATGTCCATTGAGCACAGCAGCGATGCGAAGCACATTTTGTCCTCTCAAGTCAAGTAATTCTCCAGAATCAGGACAGCATTCAATAATCTCTTTGATTATGCAGGTATGGCCCTTGGAGGCTGCCACATGAAGGACTGATTGGCCTTCTTTATCTAACATATATGCCAAATCCGTATCCAGCTGAAGTAATCTTCGAGCTGTTCTGTGGTCTCCTGAGGATGCTGCATAGTGAAGAGGGGTTCTACCTTGATGATCAGGCTCTTTGATTAGTTGTGGTTTTGCTTTCAGGAGGGCTTCGGCTACATCTATATGATAATTAAGTTCAGTCATAAACAGAACATCAATTATGAAGAAGTAATGTTTCAATGGGTGCAAAGAAATGCTAACTGCAATTTCCTGTCATAGGCTCATCAAACCCTGCAAGATAAGACTAGTTGTCCCTATTGCTAACCATTTATGTAGAAGTGATTTGGGATGTACACAAATTGGTTTGGTTCAATTTGGGCAAGAATTCAATCCTAACTTAAGATGATAATTTTAGCAATAGCCGAATCCCAGAGAAATAGGCACGAGATAATTTTTTGAAATTACCAAAATGTCCCTCCATTATAGCAGCACGCAAACTGTTTGACCATCCAAACCCACGATGAGCTGAAGAAGGAGTTGCCATTAACATGTGGTTCACAATTTCCAGCATTCCATCCCTAGCAGCCAGGTACAGAGGGATTCACCCAAGTTGTTATCAGAACAGGCTACTGCCGGATCAACACTAACCAAATACTTGACCACTCCAACATGATGATTCCTCACAGCCTCATGTAGGACCGTGTTTATTCGCCTTGTTCTTGATCCTTAGAACACCCATACCATTGTCATGTCTATTTTCGATGTCACCATGCGACAAAGACAACATCTCCTCAACTAGAAAACTAATTATGGACAAGTGTCCTGCCCTGAGAGCAACATGTAATACTGTGTCGCCATCCAAGTTTTGCTGAGTGATGAGGGACTGCTGCCTTTATAAATCTCCGCAACAATTCTTCCGTGTCCAAACCGTGCTGCAATGTGAAGTACTGTGTTTCTACGAGGTGTTAATTTTAGAACTAGGGTTGGATTTTCAATGACAAGTTGTTTCAGGAGAGAGACATCTCCTGATTTTGCTAAGTTGTACAGTCTTGGATCCATGGCGGTTAGCAAGAAAGCTGAACAACAATGGAGTTCATGTGGGCTGGCTTTAAATTCAAACTGGTTATGTCTATTTACAAAGTGTGAATGCATTGACCATGAACGTATTCGTTTAGTAGAATATGTCTTGATTCGGGTGAAGTCTGCTTGACCTGTAAATCATGTTGTTCAACATACACCACAAAAAGAAAGAGATGAAGAAAAGACTTACCCTTAGCAGTCATATCCACCCTTGGCAAATATATCCTAGGCCAACAGACCTCTAAAGATGGGCCATTGAACACTTCAAACCATCCCTAACTTGAGCTTTCTAATTTCTTCAGCCTAGAAATCGTCTTGTTTCAATAGTCTTCAGTCAACGTACAACAGTTTAAACTACTCCCTTAGAATAGTCAAATCTAGACTTAATTCACTTACATTTAGAATCTAGAAGTGGGGACTAGGGAGAGTGCCATTTTGGAATATGCGCAAGTGAGATATAAAAGTTTGGACATGTCAGATGAGGGCCTATCATTTAAGCAAAAACCAAAAGATTATTCGTTTAATAGATAACAAAGAAAGTGGGTAGTCTTTGAACGAGTACACATAGAAGGCAATCCTTGGATTAAAGGTATGGACGGTTCAACTGCATAGCTCAACTGCTTCGTTTACAAGCTAACGGGAGAATTCTCTAGTCAAATAATTGTTTTCCTAACGAACAAGGAGAATTTTTGTGGGACTTGAATGACGTTGTCATATTTTTTCTTTCTTTTCTGGACTGTACATCTCATAGCAACACTCTACTGTGAGAAGGTAGAAGATTTTCAATGAACAAAAGGAAAATAAATTCCACTAAAAGAAATAAAATAAAAAAAAAACCCTACTCAGCCTTTGACGTGGGATTTTTGTGGACTGTTGAATGTCCAACTTGTTGGAACATTCACCAGCTTTGAACACAAGAAGATATCTCATTGGCCTTGCTGGAGTAACATGTCAAAAGAGCATTTTACTATATACTGCATATTGATCTGGGAAAGGACTAAATAAAAGAAAAACTAGAAGTCCACCGTTTGTTTACAATTTGAATTATTCAGCATTCGATACATTTCTATGTTTCCTAACCAATCAACACAGCTGGTCAACATTGAGATCTGATCAATGCTGACAGCTTGCAGTTTGAACATCTACTCTTTCTTCACCCGTTTTTCCTCTAACCCAAATCAATGCTGTCAAAATTCTTTGTTTTGCCAATTGGAGACATGATTGACATCATTCACTCATATGAGAATGCCAATGGTCAATTCATTTACCTTTTGTAAATAAACACAAAATAATAAAACAGACTTGAATTGAAGGCGGCCATATAAATGCCATTATTGTCTACTAGCTTGGTAACCTGTTGGAGATAAAAGAGGAATTTAGAAGAGCTATATACAAAACTGAAGCATACAATTTTATTGATACTGCACTCTTTAAATACAAGAAATTTGTAACTGACAATTGCTAATAATTCTCCTTATTAATTTGATAATTATTGTTTCAATGACAAATGTAACAGTCAATACTTGTAATGGTTCATAGGAATTGCACAATTATAGCTAATAACTCTAATAATAGATATTGATGCATATTCTTAACATTCCTCCTTGCATCAGTAGTTATTAACTCCAAGCTTTTCTCTTAAGTCTTGAACCGTCCTTTAGGAGTGCCTTCGTGAATATGTCAGCCAATTGATCTTCGTTTTGTAGTGTTGCAAAGAAACTTCTCATTCCTTCTGAATTTCTCTTTGAACAATCAAATGAATCCACTGAGATGCACCTCAGAGGATCAGCTCTCTCTTGATCTTGGGGTGCATACATCTGCTCACCCACTCCACTTCTCTGTATATACTATATGCCCACTCCTTTGTACTGCTCTGTCATGGGTGTGGGAGTTGTCTCTCCTACCGGCTACTTTGTATTTATCCTTTATTTTGCCACTGTATTGTGTATATATAAAAAGAACAATGTAATCTATAATGATATACAGAAGAGGGTAATTCTTGAAGGCTATTTCTTTCCCTCTCTCTTTCCTTACCCTTTCCTTTTACTCTATCATGGTATCAAAGCCTCTTTCATATAAGTCTCGTCTTCTACTCTTCCGTTCTAAGTCTTTCTACTCTTTCTATCATTACTTACTATGGCTTCAAGCGATTCAAATCAGCCACAAGAAAGTAGAAAAACCTTTTCCTGCGTCAGCAACTCGTGTAAGCCCCTCTTCTCAACAATCTGCAACCCAGATTTCTAACTCCACTATCAACCCTTCTTTCAACATCAAGCTCGAGGATGGAAACTTCATGGTATGGAAGAATCAGTTGCTCAACATAGTTTATGCTAATGGCTTGGATGAGTATCTAACGGGAGAAGCCTTAAAACCTCCAGAGTTCTAGATGAATGAACACAGGGTGAAGAACCCGGAGTTTCAGGCGTGGAATAGGGCAAATCGCCAGTTATAAGCTAGTTCTACACCTCCTTGTCTCCAGAACCCTTACTCATATTGTCGGTCTCACGACAGCATACGAGATCTGGACATCGTTACAAAGGAGATACGAGTCATCCACGTGGCCAGAGTGATGACTCTCCGATCATAACTACAACAACTTACCAAAAGGGGGAATACGATTATGCAGTATTTGCTCAACTGAAGTCCATTACCGATCGTTTGGCAACTATTGGAGAACCCGTCTCCTATCGAGATCAACTGGGCTACATGCTAGAGAACTCCCAACAAAGTATGATTCCTTTGTACTTTGTCTATCATCCCTCTGACCAACCCAGCTTAGAGGAGATACAGTCTATACTGATCTCCTTCGAGCATTGTCCTAGAAAAGACACAATAGCTGAAACGATTTCAATCCCACAAGCACATTTCAGTTCTCTTTCCCTTAGCCAGAGGAATTTCCATCCTCAGCAACAGAAGTTCGCAGCCAAAAGTCAATGCACATGGCCGGCAGCAAGAGCTCGCCTCTGCAGAACCCCTCGTGCGAATGGATTCTATTGCAGCCAGGATTATTGGGCCGAAGCCCAAACCATAGTCACCCGCCCAATCCTAGCCTGAAAGTCCAAGGTCTACTGGACAAAAATTCAAACCCAAGGTCAACTATGTTCTAAGCTGGGCCACACTGCGGCCTAGTGTTATTTCTCTTTTAAACCCAAATTTTCTGGCCAGGTCCACATGTCAAAGGTATCGGGTCAAATGGATCCAAGTCATATCACTTACGACCCACTTCCATGTGCGCAAAATGTGTGTACTTCTTCCCTCTAAACCTCAATCATACCCTAATAATGTTTCTTCTCTCTCAGACTGGGTGATCGACTCGGGGGCCACGCATCACATGACTCCAACGCTTGCTGATTTGAGCTCGTCCGGTTCCTTGTCAAGGTACGTCTTGTGTAACAATTGGTAATGGAAACACTGTTACATTCAAATACTTAGGGTACAAACACCTCACTGATAATCCTAAACCTTTAATCCTCAAAGCACCTTCTTCAATACGCCTTTTATGTCTAAAAATCTCCTAAATGTCTCCAAACTTTGTTCTGACAATGATGTGTTAGTTGAATTTGACTCTTCTTCTTTAATTGTCAAGGATCGAAGAACACTCCAAACACTCCTATGCGGGATGCTTGAACAAGGCTTGTTACAAGCTTCCAAACGCTTCATTCTCCAGATCCATTGCTTCAATCATCACCAATCTGGGTTCATTCTCTATCACCTGTTTTTAATCCTCTGTTTCTAGTCCTTGTGATTTTGTTGAGCCTTTATCTTTTTTCTGCTGAAATTGTGAATCAAGCCAACTTGTGGCATGCCCGACTGGGTCACCTAGTCGTTAGGGGAACTATCTAAGTTGTCTGAATCTTGTAATTTTCGTTTGTCTGAAACTAATGAATGTGATTTCTGTGTTGCTTGTGTTGAGTCCAACATCATAGACTGCTTTTAATTTGTCTCACATAGAGCTCCAAATTGTTTGAACTACTACATGTTGATATTAGGGACCTACTCCCGTGAACACTGTGAATTGCATGCGTTACTTTATGCTTTTGATTGATGACTTCTCAAGATATGCTTGGATTTACTTCCTAAAACCAGGACCAAGCCTTTTCTGCCTTTCAATAGTTTACAACTATCAAAGCTAGTTGCTTCCCATTATTAAAATTGTCAGATCAGATTGGGGAGGAATTCAGACCCTTACATGATTGGTTCAAGGGTGTAGGCAAACATCATGAGAATCTTGTCCTTACTCCCCTCACAGAATGGAAGAGTAGAACGCAAAAATCGACAATGTAGTTGAAGTAGGAATGTCCCTACTTAATCTAGTGGTGTTCCCCACTAGCTTTTGGCCTTATGCTTTTCATGAGGCCGTCTCTTAATCAATCACTTACCCTCCAAGCCTTTAAAATTACACATCCCTGTTGAGATCCTTTGGGAAAGAAGACTAGTTATGAACTCATTTAAAATTTTAGCTGCTCCTGTTTTCCATTACTCAAGTTGTTTTCAAGGAGTAAGATAGATCCTAGGTCAAGGAATGTGTGTTTCTAGGACACAACGCTCATCATAAAGGGTACATATGCTTAGATAAAGGCCTCTGGTATAATATCATATCTAGGGATGTTATATCAATGAACTGGTCTTTCCTTTCCAAACAGGACAATTCTGCAACTAAATATACTATTTTAATCTAGTTAGTAGCTCAAATCATTGACTATATCATCTCCCATATTCTCTCTTCCCAAGCCAGTTACCTCAGATCACACTAGACTCAGCCAACCACGAATTTTGCAGTCCAATTCATCTTCAGCTCTAGTTCCAGCTCTTCTTCCACCACTTTGCCTTCTGCAAATCCAGATTCACCTCTGTCTCACCCATTCCAGCAAACCTGGATCAGTGTTTGAATTGCAACAATCTTTGCCTATTGTTTCTTCTGTACAGTAAAAGGAACTCAACAGGGCCCCTGGTAAGCAATGCTCATCTATAATTATGAGGGCAAAATTAGATATCTCTAAACCAAACTTTACTCAGCTTTCTGTGAACCCTTTATACTGTTCCTGCTGAGCCACAATCTGTCCAAGAGGCCAAACATCACCCATTTGGCTAAAAGCCTGAGCTAGAACTAACTGCCTTGGAACATAACGATACCTGGACTCTTGTACCTAGAGAAGAATCTCAGAAAATTTGGGATGTAAATGGGTGTTTAAGGTGAAACTTAAGTCGGATGGCTCTTTCGAGAGGTGTAAGGCCAGATTAAGGCCAAGGGATTTCTCAAACCCTAGGATCAAACTACTATGAAACGTTTAGCTAGTAGTTAAAATAACCACATTAGGATTGTATTATCCTTAGCATTATCCTTTGGGTGGAAGATTAGACAGCCTGATGTCATAATGCCTTTTTAAAATGGAGAGCTTACTGAAACAGTCTTTTATGTCACAGCCTCCTGGGTTGAAGATTCCTTATTTCCTCATCATGTTTGCCAACTCAAGAAGGCCATCTATGGTTTAAAACAAAGTCCACAAACTTGGTACACTAAGCTAAGTACTTCTTGTTGGCTGGAACTTACCAATTCCAAATCTGATCCAAGTATGTTTTATAAACACCATTATGGTCACTTAGTTATTGTATTGGTCTATGTGGATGACATTCTCATAACTGGATCAAGCAATTCAGCAATAAGAAATTAGGACAATCTGAATAGTGTATTCTCCCTCAACGACTTAGAAGATGTTCATATTTCCGGGCATACAAGTTACTCACTTAGGTGAAACTTTACACTGTTGTCAAGCAAAATACATCCAGGACCTATTGGAAAAAGCTGAAATTCTATTACAAGCCTATCTCCACTCCAATGGCTTCCAATACAAACGTCTCTCTTATGATGGGGACAAATTACATGATCCAACGAGCTATAGGAAGTCTAGTAGGGGTTTACAGTATTGTACTCTTCCAGGCCGGATATTAGCTTTGCTTAAATAAGAGGTGTCTGTTCTTACATGCTCCCACTAATTTCATATGCAAGCAGTGAAGAAACCTAAGATATCTCAAAGGCACCTCTCACTATGGCATTATTATCACAGCAGATTCATCTCTAAATCTCACTGATTACACTGATTTAGATTGGGCTGGATGCCTAGATGATAGGAAGAGCACAAGTGGTTATTGGTGTCTTCCTTGGATCTAACCTCATTTCATTGGGCATCAAACAAGCAAAAGGTTGTCTCCAGGTTAAGTACGGAGGCTGAATATAAGGTTGTTTGCTAATGTCACTACTGAAATTATTGGATAGAACGGTTTTAAGAGAACTCAAGATCTCATACTATACTCCACCATTGGTTTTGTGTGATAAATAAGCACTGTTCATCTTTCTGCTAACCCTATTCTTCATGCCAGGACTAATCATGTATAAATAGACTATCATTTTATCACAGATAGAGTTGTAAATTGAAGTTTACAAGTCCAACATGTCCCTGCTGAAGAACAGGTTGCAGACACTCTCACAAAGCCATTATTCACACAGCCTTTCTTGCAGCTTAGACAAGCTTTCAGTTCTCAATAGACCTGCAAGCTTGAGGGGGAATGTTGAATAATCAAATGAATCCACTAGAATGCACCCAGAGGATCAGCTCTCTCTGATCTTGGCGTGCATACATCTGGCTCACCCTCTCCATTTCTTTGTATATACTTTATGCTCCACTCTCTTGTACTGCTCTGTCATGGGTGTGGGAGGTTGTCTCTCCTGCGTTGCAACAACTGTATTTATCCTTTATTTTGCCATTGTATTGTGTATAATATAATAAAGAATAATGTAATCATAATGAATATACAGAAGAGGGTAATCTTGAAGGCTATTTTTTCTCTTTCTCTCTCCCTACCCTTTCCTTCTACTCTATCATTCTCTAAGAAAATAGAGTTTAATATTGAACTGCTTAGTCTTTCCATGAAAAACTGAATTATTAGAAATTGCAATTGCAGCTTAATTATCTACAAACACCTTGTTGAATCTATTTGAACCACTTGTAGATTAGCTAGAATTTTTCTCAGCCACAAGGCTATGATTAACAGTTTGTAGTTAGCAGTTATGAACTCTGCTTCAACAGTTAACTGTGCCATAATATCTTGTTTCTTTGAAGCCCAGAAACACTCCAAAACCAAATGTAAAGCTATATCCAAAGTGCTTTTTCATATCATCCACAAACCACCCCAATCACTGTCAAAGAAACCATGGAGATTGAATTCTTGATTATGCTTAAACCAAATTCCATAACCAGAGTTCCTTTGGACATATCATTTACACGCTTAGCAACTTGAAAATGCACTTCACTTGCACAATGTAAGAATCTTGAAAGAACACTTATAGCTTGCAAAATATTAGGTCTTGTTGCTGTAAATACATAACAACCAAACAAGAATCTGTAATCAGTTTCATCAACCTATTTTTACACAATCCTTCTTGCATAGCTTTAACTTTTGAAACATTGGAGTACTCGTAGGATTGCAGTTCTCCATCTGAAACTTCTTTAGAATTTCATTTGCATGCTTCTTCCTAAATGATAAAGACTCCTCTCTCATCTTGCTTGACTTCCATTCCGAGAAAGAAAGTTATTTCTCCACAATCTGTCATTTCAAATACCTTCATCATATTTACTTGAACTTGTCACTAATGCAACAAACACTGCTTCCTGTCACCAAAAGGTCATCCACATACAGAGAAATAATAAAATTTCAGTATTCAAGCATTGCATATAGAGTGTCGACTCACTGAGACTTTTTGTAAAGCCAATACTTAGCAAGTATTCATCGATCCTGCTGTACCAGGCCCTTGGAGTCTATTTTAAACCATATAAGGCCTTTTTTCGCAAGTAGACCTTGTCTTCATGTCCTTTAACTACAAACACTTCAAGTTGCTTAACATATATCTCCTCTTGCAAATAACCATTGAGAAAAAGCAGATTTTACATCTAATTGAAACACTTTCCAGCCTTTCTGTGCTGCCAAAGCAAGAACCATCTGATAGTAACAAGCTGAGCTACTAAAGCAAATGTTTCAGATAAATCAACTCCAAACACTTGAGCATATCCTTTCACCACAAGTCTAGCTTTGTGCTTAATAATGGAACCATCTGCATTAAGTTTGGTCCTAAACACCCATCTAACACTATAACATTTTTGTGTTGGGGGTCTAGAAACCAATTCCCAAGTTGGTTCTTTTAGATCATGTTAAGCTCCTCCTGCATTACAGTTATCCACTTTGGATCTCTTTTCAGCTTCAATGAAATCTGCAGGCTCTAACACAACAACATTACATCTTTATAAATATCAGAAAGTGATCTAGTTCCTCTAAGAGGTGGATCATCGACATTTTTATCTTATAAAAAAAAATCAGGAACTTCCTTCCATTCATCGTTCTCCACCAGCTCCATTGTTTTATCTTCAACAAAATGAACATCTCTCTTATTAGAACTTACCGTTTGCGGTTGGAAGACTCTATAAGCCTTTGAAGTTGTGCTATAGCTAATGAAGATTCCTATCTTCTGCCTTTTATCCAACTTATCTCTTTCTCTTTTGGCACATAAGTAAAACAAATACATCCAAAAACTTGAAATTTTGGACAAAAGGTTGTAGCCATACCATGCTTCAAATGGAGTTTTCCCTTACACTACTTTTGTAGGAAGCTTGTTTAACAAAAACACAGCTGTATTAGCAGTTTCAACCTAAAACTTCTTAGGAAGTTCCTTTCTCATCATCATGCACTTAGCCATTTCCATTATTGTTCTGTTTTTCTTTTCACTCACTCCATTTTGTTGTAGAATGTAAGGAGCAGTAAACTGGTGCTTAATCCTAGCTCTTCCATAGAAGAAATTAAATTGATCTGAGGTGTATTCTTTCCCATTATCAGACCTTACAACCTGAATTATACAGCCGCATTAATTTTTCAATCCAAGCCTTGAACTTCCAAAAAACTCTTGCACTTCAAACTTGAATCTCAAGAAATAAATCCAGCACATTCTAGTAAAATCATCATAAATGCAATGTAATATCTATTCCCTTTTAAAGATAATTCAGGTTAAGGTCCTCCAAGGTTTGTATGAATCAATTGCAACATCTGTGATGCTTTCTAACTTGTCTGTGGAAATGATATCCTGGACTGCTTTCCAGTAGTGGCACGCACTACAACTACTCAAGTAATCTTCTAATGATGGCAAGCCCTTCCACAAGGTTATGCTTTCTCATGTATAGGAGTGCAGCATGGTGAAGTGACCTAATCTCTTATACCAAAGTTTTGTGACATTGATCGAGCTTGAAACAGCTGCTTGTACCTCCTCCATTAAATCCAAAGAGAATCTTTTTCCTTTCATTTTGACCTTAAACAGATCTTGCCACTTACATCTTTGATCAAACACACTTTTTGACTTTAAACAGAACTTTGTTGCCCTTTACAAGCAACTGACCAACACTCAACAAGTTTTGATTAATATCTGGTACATAAAGCACATCAGTGATAATTTTTGTACCGAGTAGCTTTCTATTGCAACGGTGCCTTTTCCTTTAACAGCTATACACTTTCCATGCCTATTCTTACTTTTGAAATAGTTGTTCTGTCCAACTCCTTGAACAACTCTTCATCATAGGTCATGTGATGTGTACATCCACTATCAATCAACCAACTTCCACTATTGTTGCTAGTGGAAAAATAGGTTGCTGCAAATAATTGCTCTCCTCCTGTTGATCAGTCCACTTGAGCTTCAGTTTGAGGCTACTTTTTGTTCTTGCAAATTTTGGCAATATGACCAAGCTAATTGCATTTGTTGCATCTTATATTAGGCTTCTTCTAGCATTTGAAGTGAGGATGATTCCTTTTTTCACAATGTTGACATGGAGGATGATTTGACTTTCATCTTCTCCTTTACTTCTTTTATTGAGAGTCTCCCCTTGCACATAGCTGCTCTCTTGACTTTCCTTTTCTTTCCTTTGTAACCTTGATTGCGCTTCAATTTGCTTGTAAAGCACCTCCATCATGCCTTCCACCCTCAAAAGTCTCCTTTGTTCCTAGGCTTGTAAAGCATACAATAATTCTGCCAAAGTAATGTTTGACAGATCTCGGAATTTTCAAGAAAGGAGATAGTAGATTCAAACCTCTCAGGAACAGTCACGAGGATTGTTTTGAATTATCCTTGTGTCAGGAAACTCAGTCCCAAGCACCTCACCTTATATTGACAATGCGTAGAAGTCTGTCAATGTATTCCTTGATTGTTTCTAACTCCTTCATCTGTTGCATCTCAAACTCCCTGATCAGGTTTTCAGCACTTGCATCCCTTTGACTTTTCATTCCTTCATACTCCTGTTGAGAAAATCCCAAATGGCCTTTGCTGACTTCAGAGTCATGATTCTAGTAAAGATTGCTGGAGAGACAGCAGAAAATAGACATGACTTTTACCTTTGATTTTCGCTACTTTCTTTCCTTAAGTTCCTTTTGAGCAAGCGTTGGATTTTTCTAGTAATGGATCAACCTCGTAATCCTCCTCAACAGCTTCCCAAAGATCCCTTGCATCAAGAAAAGCCCTCCATTCTGATTGCCATTGATGATAATTCTCACCCTCAAAAATTGGTAAAGTTAGAACTGAGTTGTCAGTTTACATTTTTATCTCTTTGGGTGTTTTGGTGGAACTCTCAACCTACCAAGTCCCTCAAGAACAAAACAGCTCTGATGCCAATTCTTAGAGATAAAAGAGGAATTTTAGAAGAGCTATATTATAAAAACTGAAGCATACAATTTTATTGATACTAGCCACTCTTTAAATATAAGAAATTTGTAACTGACAATTGCTAATAATTCTCCTTATTAATTGGACAATTAAGTAGTTTAAATAACAAATGTAACAACCCATACTTGTAACGTTCACAGGATTGCACAATAATAGCTAATAAACTCTAATAATAGATATTGATACAAATTCTTAACAGTAACCACCATGGAAATGAGATTGTGCAAGTCTGCAAGTCATGGACAGTTTTCTCCTAACACAACAACTTCTCAATGAATATCCCATCCTAATCCAAATTTATCATCTCATGGAAACACACCACGTCACAGCACAGTTTCGCCCACAAAAGAGTTGTTTGTGAGGTTTATAAAAGGAACCAGTCCCTCCTGAAATGGCAAAACTTTAGAAGGTGGCACATATCTTCTCCTTGGCAAAGTTCCACGGGTTCTTGAGGTTATCAAAACTGTAAGCTCGGGACCAAGAAAGGACCAGCCATACATAGACGGAAAACAGAAAGAATCTATAATCTGCATAGCAGAACTGTCCCAAACGGCTAGACAGTTGATTTTATCATGCGAAACTGGGCTTTTTCCTACCAAAATGGCAAACCGGCAATTGAAAGTTGGAAGCAAAATTGGGTTGTCATTCATCAATATAAGTGGAAACAAAGACCCGCAAAAAGTGCTTCCTTAACAACGTTGTTGCTTAAGCTGTCTTCTTGAAAATGTCTAAAGTCAATTCTCAGCTGCAAGAATGGACCTTTGTCCTCTTTCTGGAACCTAGATGTTCTGAGAGAAGGAGAACTGAATAGGAGAATTGTAAGGGCAAATTATTCATTTAGCAACGTGAGAGGAGAAAAATTTAGAGTTAATGCCAATTTTCATATAATTAATTATGTGAAAATAACTAAAAAATTTGTTCATTTTCCTTTTCGATTTCAATAAAAAATCAAAGTTAAATAGAATTAAAATTTTTGAAAAATTACAAGCAGAAAATTTGGACTTCGGAATATAAAGAAACACATTTTTCCCTGGACTATAATGAATAACAGAGACAGCAGGACAAGTCAAAGTCTGGCCATTCACACTCAACTTTGACTCTTTCTATCGTATAAAGCCATTAACTAATAAAAGATTTTGGTTGGGTGATTTTTTTTTGTTATTTATATCTTTTTATAAATTTAAGCATGATCTAATAACATTAAAAATTATGAATTACTATTAGTTTTTTAAAAAAAAAATAAAATTCACAAAGCAAAAAAAAAATTATGTGTCAGAATTATTTAATAATCAACATTATATTCACTTGATATAATAATAAAATAAACAATTCCACATTCTAAAGATTGAAATAAGTTTATCAATTGTCAACACTGATCCCATCATACAGAATGGTAATTTTATTAGATAAAACATCGTTCTAATGGTCATTTTATCCTCTCTATTTATAATTTTAAGAATTACTCTCATCAAATGGATCCAAATTGAATATGCCTCTTTAATAGAGTCTAGACTGACTTTGTACAGTACAGTTAAACCAATCCTTAGTACGCTTGTGGTTAGCTATTACCAAATTTTTAAATAGTTTTATAGCTTATTAATATTAAATTAAGTAAAAGTTTATTAAATATAATAAAAATAATAACAAATGAATGGTTGAATCCTAATAATTTTTACCTTTATTTGTATACATTTCTAAATTTAATCTTAATTTTAATACACAATCAAAAAATAAGATACATTTGTTTTTTATCATTTTAAAGTTCTAAAACACTAAATTTATCATGTTGACGTGCAAGAGTATCCGAAATCTTATTTTTTAGCCTGCAAAGTGTAAAAACAAACCAACAGATAACAATAAACATCAGGCTAATCATCATGGATGGCACACCAGAATTACCTATAATTTCTAGGCCAGCTGAGGTGGCAACAGCCGAGAAGTTGTGGCCAACGGTACTTGGGCCGGCCGAGGTAAAAACCCAGAATGGTAAGCCAAATAAAAAAGAAACATGGAAGAAACAGTAACAACAGTAGAATAGAAAATGATTTCGTGGCTGACGATCAACTCAGGATTGCTTGCTTCATTCTATCAAACAGCAGGCAGGCATATTTCGGTCCGGTTGGTGCTGGGTGTGCAAGCCGACTCCGCGGCAGCATTCTTGAGTTGAGTCCTCGTCAGTACTTAAAAAGACGGCCTACAATCCCGAGCAACCCACCATTACAGCTAGATTCTTCCCAAAACAGAGGTTATAATAGAATGGCTGAGAGCAGTTCGAAAAATTGGCAATTGAAGGGAAAATGGATAAGCAGAGCAATAGACGATCTGTCAGAGCTGGCCGCCTGACGTGCAGGAATGAACGGTCCTCAACAACTAGTGAGTTTCATTTCCTCACATCGCGGCGAATCACGATCTGGTCAGCAGTCATTCAACAACCAGAACTCGATTTCTGGAATCATTAGAGATCAAGGAGACAGAGACGCGGCCCTCCCAACCGTCAGCTGGAAGATATATGATGTTCCTTTGCTCTAAATTTCCGATGAATTGCAAAATCAGCGGCAAAACCAGCTGCAAACTCTCTTAATTGAGAAAATTAAAGGACTGGGAGGAAATAAAAATTACAAATAGGATAATCAACAAAATTAATTACTAAAAAGGATCAAATATTATAAAAATACTAAAATACAATTTAGTTCATAGAAACATAATCAAACCCATAACTATTGAACAGTAGGTTTTTTTTATTATGAATTTTTAGTTATTAAATTGTGTAACTTCAACATGCAAAATTTTTTGTGAATTACTGTTAATCAAAAAATACTGTGTCCGCCATCCAAGTTTTGCCTGAGTGATGAGGGACTGCTGCCTTTTATAAATCTCCACAACAATTCTTTCCGTGTCCAAACCGTGCTGCAATGTGAAGTACTGAGTTCTATGAGGTGTAATTTTAGAATTAGGCTTGGATTTTCAATGACAAGTTGTTTCAGGAGAGAGACATCTCCTGATTTTGCTAAGATGTACAGTCTTGGATCCATGCGGTTTGCAAGAAAGCTGAACAACAATGGGGTTCAAGTGGGTTGGCCTTAATTTAAACTGGTTATGTCTATATATAAATGTGAATGCATTGAACCATGAACATTTTCGTTCAATGAATATGTCTTTGATTCGGGTGAAGTCTACTAGGACCTGTAATCAATTTGTTCAACATACACCACAAAAAGAAAGAGATGAAGAAAAGACTTACCCTTGACAATCATATCCTAGGCCCAACAGACGTCCTAAAGATGGGATTGAACACTTCAAGCCATCCTATATGACTTTTCTAATTTAATCAGCCTATGAATTCTTCTTGTTTCAATAGCTTCAGTCAACGATACAACAGTCTAAACTTCTCCCTTAGAATAGTCAAATCTAAGACTTAATTCGCTTACACTGGAATCTAAACTGGGGGAATGGGTCGAGCGCCATTTTGGAAAATGTGCTGGTGAGACGTAAAAGTTTGGACGTGTCAGAGGAGGGCCCATCTTTAAGCAAAAACTAAAAGATTATTCATCTAATAGATAACAAAGGAGGTGGTTGTCTTTAAACAAGTACACATTGGCAATCCTTGGATTGAAAGTACGGACGGTTCAACTGCAGCCTACGGTAGAATGAATAGTCAAATAATTGCTTTCCTAACAAACATGACGAATATTTTGGGACTTGAATAGCGTCGTCATATTTTTTGTCCTTTCTTTTCAGGACTGTACATCTCATAGCAACACTATTTTGGGAAGGTAGAAGATTTTCAACGAACAAAAGGAAACTAATTGCACCAAAAAAAAAAAAAAAGAAATAACAAAAAACCCTTCACAGCCTTGGAAGTGGGATTAGTGTGGAATGTTGAATGTCCAACTTGTGAAGCATTCACCAGCTTTGAAAACGAGAAGATATTCTCATTGACTCGAGAGCAAATTTACTAAACCCTGCATATTGATCTGAGAAAGGACTAAAGAAAAGAAAAACTAGAAGTTACCGTTGTTTTACAATTTGAATTATTCAGCATTGATAAATTCCTATATTTCTAACCAATCAACACGGCTGGTCAACACTGACAGTTGCATTTGAGCAATTAGTCTTTCTCACCCGTTTCCTGTAACCCAAATCAATGCTGTCAAAATTCTTTTTGTCAAATTGGTGACTTGGTTGACGTCATTCACTCATATGAGAATGCCAATGGTCAATTCATTTGCCTTTTGTAGGTAAACATAAAAGAATAAACAGACTTAAATTGAGGGCGGCCATATAAAAGCCATTGCTGTCTGCTAGCTTGGTAACCACCATGGATCTGAGGCTGTAAAGACTGCAAGCCGGGGGACATTTTTCTCCTGAAACAACTTCTCAATGAATATCCAAGCCTAATTCCAAATTTATCATCTGATGGAAGCACACCGCTTCAAATCACAGCAGGTTTTCGCCACAAAAGAGTTGTATCCAAGGTTTATAATAGAAGCAGTCCCTCCTGAATCGGCAAAACTTGGATGGCAAAACTTCAGAAGGTGGCACAAATCCTTGGGCAAAGTTCACGAGTTCTTGATTTAATCAAACCTGTAAGCTCGGGACCAAGAAAGGACCAGCCATACATAGCTGGGAAAACAGAAAAAATCTGTAACGTGCATAGCAGAACTGTTCCAAACGCCTAGACAGTTGATTTTATCATGCAAAACTGTCTTTTCCTACCAAAGCTTGCTCCAAATGGCAAGCCGGTAATTGAAATTGGGAAGCAATATTGGTTGTCATTCATCAATATAAGTGGAAACAAAGACCCGCAAAAAGTGCTTCCTTAACAACGTTGTTGCTTAAGCTGTCTTCTTGAAATTGTCTAGGGTCATTCTCAGTAGCAAAGAATGGACCTTTGTCCTCTTTTTGAACCCAGACGTTTTGAGAGTAAGGAGAACTGAATGGAGGATTGTAAGAAGACAAATTATTCTTTTTAGCAATGTGAGAGGAGAAAAATTAGAGTTAATATTAATTTTCATATAATTAATTATGCGAAAATAACAAAATAAAGTGTTCATTTTCCCGTCTCATTTTTCAATAAAAAATCAAAGTTTAATGGAATTGAAATTTTGAAAAATTACAAGCACAAATGTTTGGACTTTGGAATATAAAGAAACACATTTTTCCCTGAACTTTTCGTTGCCATTTATTAACCTCTTGTTCTTACAAAACAAGCCAAAAAAAAGGCACAAAATAAAATTTATTATTGTGCAAAAATATAAAATAACTGAGAACGGTTCAAAATTTAAAGGTCTAAGCTTGAATGGAGTTCCGCCGTGCTTCTTAAATTTGTTTGTTTATCTTTGTGGCTGTTGGCAAGAAAATGAACTGAAATGATGTTTAATGGGTTGCAATTGCATGTTCTTTGTGATCTCGTTACCCTTTTTGGCGTGTTGATGGCGGTGAAATGTAGGCTTTGGCGCATTAAAAATGGGATTTCCATGTGTGCTAACTTCCGCCTCCTTCTTCCCTGCTAATGGTTGCAGGCTTGAGGAGGATCCTCACTGCGAAAAAAGGTAAGGCCACTTCAATCCCGACCCAAAATCCACTTCTCTTGCCTCTGACAGAGAGAGAGAGAGACTAATGAAATGACGGCCAGCAAGGCCCAGAGGCTGAGCTCGTCGTTCCGTTCTGCCGTCAAAACCACCCCAAGGACTCATTCGCACCGAGGAGGCGACCCTCAGAGAGGTCGTCTCCTCCGTCGACGCTTCTACTTCCAGCACTTCCACCGCAGTCCAAACACCCTCAGAGGGGGAGAGACTAATGAAATGACGGTCGGCAAGGCCCAGAGGCTGAGCTCGTTGTTCCGTTCTGCTGTCAAAACTACCTTCAAGGCCTCATTCGCAGCCGAGGACGCGAACCTCAGAGAGGTCGTCTCGTCCGTCGACGCTTCTACTCCCAGCACTTCCGCCGCAATCGAAACACCCCTCAGGCGTTCGACGAAAGTCCCCAAATGGTCGTCTCGTTCCAAAAACTCTGCTAGGAGAGCAACTGGCGGCTTGGCTTCTGGGAGCTTGAAGTTGGACACCTCGTGCCACTCTGGTATGCATTCTTTTCTTGCTTGAACGTTATTGAGTGGTCTTTACTGCACTCATCTATGGCAAAACCGGGCGCATTTTGCATTTGTAGAAACTCGAGTGGGCGAGGTTATATTATCACAGACGGCTAAGGTCGGATTTTTATATCCTCCTTTTAACATTCTTCTCTAACTCGGAATTATTTCACCATCGTTTGCAGATGATTCAATTAATGAACTATCAGAGGACGTATCTTCAATATTGTGCGGTACGTATTAGTTTGATTATGGTTCCTGCTTAACTAAAATAATATAAGTTTAGGCTTAATCTCAATTGCTTTCCCCCCTGCGTAGCACAACACAGGGTGAGGGAACTGTATGATCCTGAGAGAAGATAATCAACAATGCAAACTGTATAAATAATTGCAGAAATGTTTCGTGTTTTACATAAAGCCCTAAAGTTTTGAAAAATCTATCCCTAAGCATGAGAAACTCTTGGGAGTTCATCACTTTTTAATGCCAAGGGACTTGTGAAAAATGTATATATAAAGGATATTTCTTTGAAATTTTGGTGGCTAAGTCCTTCTCAACCCTTTTTGCCATACCTGCCTGATGGGGCCTTTCAACCTATGGCTGCCGCAGTTAAGCCAAAGGATACACAAATCAAGTCTCAATTTGGATTATGAGAAATTGTTTTTATGACCATAACGTTTCATTTTCTGACTGTATATTACTAACCAACTAATATGGTGTGTGAATTATGCAGTTGGTAGTTGTTGAAGTTTGTATATGATGTGAGATATTGGACCATGATAAACTTGACGGTGATTTTATAACTTTTTATGCACATAGGAGTAGGGACTTATTTTAACCTCAAAAAGAAAGAAGGTGATACGTGGCTTATTTCTCAAAAACTCCTTTGTATTTTTCCCATTAAATTTTATGGAAATTGTGCTTCAACTTTTGAAAAATGTGTAATACTTGTTCTGTGCATATTACTGTTCTATGTTATTGGACATCCAAACAATTTTTGGAATTCAATGTCCACTAAGGACCTTTAACACTGTCGCACTCACTGCTAAGATATTAAGGTTTCTATTCTGCACTAAAGAATTTAATTGATGAGTGAATTTAATTCCACTTTTTTTTTACCTCTCTTGTTCTTGGGAGGTGGGGTCTAGAGTCTGATACTATTAGTATGGATTTGTTTCACTTGCAGGAGGCACAACATTGTCTGAGGCTAAGTCACCTGATCCTCAAGACATTGATGATAAAAATATGGAGAGCATATTAGAAAAACCATGGTTCTCAACCATGTCATATACAAATTTGTCCCTCCGTCGGAAAGAAGTGTCACGCAATAGGAAGCAGAAATGGATTTTTAGGAATACTCAAGAGCAGCGTATTGACAGGCTGGTTGGACTGTGTGCAAAGAAGTTAGGGGCTGATGCTGCTGTTAAGTTATTTGGTAAATTGGGACGAGAAACTGGTATCAAGAATATAATGCGCTAATACACCTTTGCATAGAGAGAGCCAGGGAAACTGAAGATGAAGAGGATTTAATGGAACAAATTGATGACATTTACCAACTTTTGAGCAAATAAGAGAACAGGGCTTTCAGTTGGAGAAGAAACGTATGGTCCAATTCTCATGTTATTAATTGACATGAAGATGGAAAAAGAGTGCCTATATTTTTTTGACGCTATCCATGGCGAGAATCAGGATTCAATATCAATATTAGCTTACTATGAGATGCTTCTTTGGATTAAAATTAATGATCAAGATAAAATAAAGGAGCGTTGTGATTATATATGCAGCTAATGACACAGATGACAAATTCAATATCAAAGGTATGTTATCTGGAATTTCCTTTTCATTGTTGTTTAGGATGCTCTCTCTCTCTCTCATGCACACTGCTCATAAAATTAATTAGTAAATAGGGAATTGTGAGAGAAAATAGTTAATCTGTATTTAATTTCTTCTTATTGTCTTCCTTCCATTTGGCTGTGTTGGTATTGTACTTTACTGGGAATGCATGTCTTCATGGGTTAGTTTACTACCAGTTTTGGTATGAAAGCAGTAGTGACATCGCCATAAAGAAAAGTTATAGTGCTACTTGGCACTTTATAACAAATCTAGGTAATTTACAAATTACAAATTAATAGAATTTGAATTTATTTAGCTGTCATATAGCTGAAATCAAATGTGCAGAACTGCCGCATGTCATGTCATCCATTTCAGTTTACTGAACTTTTCTGGTTACTGAGGATTTTTTCCCCTTTAGTTCAAGATTCACTTTTTTATTTACTTATGACAAAGTCCATAGTGGGCATGCAGAGACAGCAAGTGAAGAGAAGCATTTGAAGAACTTAGCAGTTCTTACTCCTCTTTTTGTTCTCTTGGAATGTATGACTAGATTAATTGAGAAAACTCTTCAAATAATTAACTTGGCTCTATGGGGGATTTGGAAGTGGATGCATTAGTTGATGCTTATAAATTAAAAAGTAACAGAGTTGAGCTGCTTCTCTTCTTTTTTTTTTTTTTTTTTGCATTTTTGTCCTGTCTAACATGCTTTAGTTTTTATTCTCTGAACTAGAAAGGAGAGCAGGCTTAAGCTCCAGCTGGCAGCTGGCTGATTTCTTTCAGGTCCACTAGCCCAAACAGGGGCCAACTTGGTCAGGCTGAGATATTTCAGGGTTGGTCACGGGCATAATGAATAATTGATCATAACTGAATCACTATTAAAAACAAAATTATTATAACTATGTAATATATCTTCTAAATGAGAAGGTCCCAGGGAGCCTTATTTTCATAAGACCAATTTGGAGCAATGCTGCAAAAAAATTTATAGTGAGGCCCAAGTCTAGACTCCCTGCTTGGCAATGAGATTTACATTTGGACAGTTCCATACTCTATGGAGAAAATGTTAGAATATGCTGTGCCAGTAGTTGATAAATGCTATCTAGGTTCCTCTCTAGCTCAGGTGGTGGTTGCCGTTTCTCCTCCGTTTTGGGAAGTTTTGGTTTCTAACCTCATCATCCCCCTCCCCTTGTAGGGGTTTGCCTGTCCAGAGACACCGCCATCCTAACCCCCCCCCCCCCCAAAAAAAAAAAAAAAACCCACCAAAAAAAAAAAAAAGAAAAAGAAAAGTGAATGCTATTGCATATGTACTGCTTAAACTGATTTCATAATGAAGATCATTAAGATGCAAGCTGTTTCTCTGCATTCTTAAGTTCTTTATATTATCTCTGTGATTTGAATTAATGCTTGTACACAGAGAGCCTGACTGATGTAACTGATGTTGCAGGAAATTCTTTGTTGGGCCTTGTTGGAGAGTGATCGGATGGAGGAGCTTCTGCAACTATTGGAAATAATTGACATAACAAAATTTTCATCTGTGGATCATCTAATAAATATTTTTAGATCCTTGGGGAGGCTTTCATTGGAGTCCTTCATTGAGAAATTTATTTTGAATTGAAGAGCTCTGGTATACGAATAATCCTGCTATTTTCATGATTCTTAGTTATAGCATAGCATCTGATTCTTGTTTAGGAGCATTTTGTCATGTATCTATATATATTTATTTTATAGAATAAACAAAAATTCTATATCCATAAATGGAAAAAGATATTGTTTCAAAGTTTTTATAACTTTAAAGACTTTGGAGATAGAGGAACATTTTTTGTAACTTGGACGTTGTTTAATGTGGCTTAATAAGTGATTCCTTGCCAGTATGCATTATAATTTTTTGCTTCCCATGAGCTCCCGGACAATAAAGCACTTATGAGCCAAGCTGCCATATCTGCCATTATTTACTTTCTCTTCCACCCCTCATATGACAGGTCCCCCTCATGATAGAGGTTGTGGAAGAGGGGAATATGGTTATGAATTTAGTTTTTCTGATGGGCAGATAATTATCATGAATTGTGGAACTATGAAAATGGTGTCCTTGGAGCTTGAGTTTTATGTTTGTGCCTCCATGTTGCCAATCACTTTAACTTTTAGCATATTTGCTGGAATAATTTGAGTCCAAGTTTTTCCTTTGGTTTTGAGAATAGAATTGGTGATGATTTTCTAGTTAGAAATGGCATCTGTTTTGTTAATTTGCCGCATATTATAAATGCAGTTATATTTGTCATTTTAATACAGGTTTTGGGGAAGAAAATATCTCGAACTTCATATACTCTATATGCATTAGCTTGCCAAATTTAGTGGTGAGGAACTTCTCATGAATGTTGCTGGTAATTTCCTTGAGGCCACAAATTCATGGGCATCTCTGCTTTTCAAGCAGTTTCCCAATCTTAGAAGTACAAAAGTCACCTGTGTTAACTTGTTGTAAAAGTAGTACTCAAGTCCTTAATTCTTCTTAGGTGTTGATGTGTCATCTTTCAAATTGTTATTCCAATGAGGAAAGGTTTTTTTTTTTTTTTTTTTTTTTTTTTTTGGGGGGGGGGGGGGGTATGTAGCCCCCAATTCTTGTAGCTTCTTGTTTCTAGTCTCTGGGGCTCGTTGGGTTGGGGGATAAGGGATTGGGAATAGACAATGAATCCCCCCCCCCCCCCCTCCCAAAAAAAGAAAAACGGCATGTTTGGAAATAAGAATAAGAGACTGTTAGTCACAATGAAGGATTTGGACAAGAGGGACAAAAAATGCCTCATGATGTGTACAATAATACTAGTTTCCCTTGGTACTATTAATCCCTGATGCTTTGACATTTGGATCTTTGATCTAGAGGTCTTAACTGCATGGGCTAGTCCTTTGCCTTACCTTAATGTTCTCCAATATCATCCAAAGTATAATATAACCTACAAAGTTGATCATACATATTCAAGTCTTCCAGTTGTCTAAGTTCTTTAAAAAAAAAAGAAGGATAAAACACTTAGAAGGATACGTAAAATATTAGATAAAAACTTAGAAGGATATGTTTGAAAGCATGATATTTTGGTGTCTAACATAGATATGGCAGCTTCATAGTAGTGTTTGTGCTTCTTAGGCTGCAGGTATACACATGTTATTTCTTATTCTTTTTATTTCTTTTTTTTTTTTTTTGTTTTTTGGTGGTTTTCAGGGAAAGGGGATTGGTGAGGTGGATCACTTTAGCATGAAGCTGGTTGTCTGTATGCTATGATAAAACCTTTTTATTATTCTTTGGTCTATGATGTAGAGTATGTGAATTTTATGGAAATTTTATTCTTCTAATGTTCATATATATTTTTTAGAATTAATATATGTATCAGACTCTGTATTGATACCAATATTTTTTTAACTATACCTGCTTGTTCAAGTTTCTGTTATTCAACTTTGTCCTCCTTAATTTCAATGTTGTGCATTGAAGGTTGAAGATATAATTTCCAAATTCAGATACCTGCATGGGAAATTGGAGGTGACACCTTCTTCTACGTCATATGAGAAGCTCATTGAATACTGTTGTGATGCGCTGAAGGTATAAAATTAATCTCTTGGCTTTTGTGTCACCTAAGGTTTATCCTTTCTGCCTTTCCTCTTTTCCTTCCATCTTTCTTTGTTCACCATTCTTCTTATCTTAGTGACTAACCCTTGCTCTTGATCATTTTAATATAAGGTACATGTGGGCTCTTGATATAACTGATCAAATGTTTCAAGAGGGTTTGACCTTATCAATGCAGACAATTCAGTCCATATTATATGCATGCAATGAAAGTTGTGACTACAATTTGGTATGTTGAATTTTTCTTCTTGTCCCATTGCTTGTTGCATAAGTATACTTTTGATAATTGTTGAATTGTTACAAGGAATTTGAAAATCACACATGCTGTATTAATATCCCACCATTAGCTACTGAAATTTTGTTGGAAATTCCGAACTCATCATCCACATGGTGCATCTATGCTTCATTCTGTGTCCTGTTGCTTTGCATCACCTGGCACTGAGTTATAGAGGCAGAACCAGGATAAGGAAATAATCTAGTGCAATACTAAGAAGTAGGCTAATTGTGACAATCACAAGTTCTGTTTGGTGGATGTTACCTAAAACTACTAGGGGTTGCCATTGGGATATTTACAGGGAATTAAGTACATTGTCACTTCTAGCATGTGTCCATGTCCAAATCATCTAATTTCAAATACGAGCATAAGATGATGAGGAAAAAGCTGATTTTTTAAATTCCTTTTTGTCTACCTAGTAAAATGTCATTTTCAAGTTTTAATGAACTACTTTTTTGGGTGAATATCTAACTGCACCTATTAGACACACCCCACCAGCATCGCTTGAGTTTTCTCTGTCTCACTTTGGTCCATAATTTGCTGGAAGGCTCCAATAAACAGAATTGGGTAATGGTATCCTCGCTTCTCGCAGAGACAATGGGAGGTATTTGTCATAACTCATAAGATATTGGAGATACTAAGATAGATGTTAATTTGTTGCATGGGGATTATGGATTAATAAAAGCTACATATTCCTCTTATTAACATAGAGTTGAAAAATAAAACCATCTTTAATGCATGTGCCTTGAACTTCTTTTTCCGGTTTTCTCATTGCATTCATAATTATTAGCTGCTTCCATTTTGTAACTCTAGTTTTACTGTTACCTTTATGAGTTCACTATTATTTAACTTAATTCAGGATATTATTTTACTAGGGAACACTTCATATGCAATTTAATCGTTTTCTAGTTATTGTCTTTATGCAAAAAAAACTGAATCGATATGTTAAAGACATATTTGCTATATCTTTGGTGATTCAAGTTTCTGGTGTCAATAATGGTTCCACACCATTTTATTTATGATTGAAAATATTCTATGTGCTTCCCCATCATGCCAAGGTTCGTCGAATCTACTCGCTGATTTGCGATCATCACTTGAAGCCAAATAGCGAGACCTTCAGGAGTATGATAAATTTGAGTGTAAAAATGAAAGATGTAAGTTTTCTTAAATTGCTTTTAGTTTAATCTCTGTCTTCTGATAATTTGCAAAAAGGAGCATGCAACCTTTATATGTTTTATTTCTCTTTCCCAACTCTAGTTTGAGGGTGCATACACATGATCAAAGATATGGAGAAGATGCATTTGATGCCTACAGCAAGTGTTTACAATGCCATAATGGCAGGATATTTCCGAGAGGTAACTTCTGCTGTTTCTTTGTTGATCCTGTTGTCTTGCTCCACTTGAATCATTTTGTTTTTCTCAACAGTCAATAAGTTCATCATGGCATCTTGCACGAACCATTAATATGAAGTTTCAGTCTTTTGTATTGCATTATAGAAGTCAACATGGTAAGTTCTAATATTTATTGGTTGAAAGCTGTTTGTTGCATTCCATTTGTGTAGCACTCTGCTCTTCATGTGCATGTCCTTGGTAAATGTGTGCACTCAAACAGTAGTATTAGAAAGATCAGGATATGAAGCTCTTGAATTTTTGTTGATGTTCTATAGAAGCTCAAATCATCATGTCGGTTAAGGGAGAGGTCATCCTGTTTATTGCTGCTCATTATCTTGTCCAGGTCCCATATATCAACCCAACATTTATCTGCTTCATTTAGTTGGGGACTTTCACCTGATCCAAGATATTGGTTATGGGCCTCAGCTTCCACTGTCAAGTCTGACTGGATTTTTGTGCTACTCTTTTACATGATTTTCGCACTAGATTTTTGAGCTTGTATCAAAAATTTAAGATTGAATAGTTAAAGAAACTATCTTCTGTATAATCAGTTGAATTTCTATTTTACTTCATTTCTGAAATTTCTGCAGAAAAACACCTTAGGAGTTTGATGGTTCTCAAACAAATGGAAGATGCTGATGTAAAGCCTGATTCTCAGACTTTCAGCTATCTCATTGGGAACAGTGATCGTGAGGAGAATATTATTAAGGTAGTTCAAAGATTACGTCTTGGCAGAAGCTTCATTATCTATCATGTGCATGGAGTAAGAACTTTGATTCCATTACATTAGACTATCTAGAAATTTGTGCAGTATTTTTGTCTAGTAAAAAGATTTTCAACTTTTATCTCTCCCTATCATCAGCTACAATATTATATATTGCAACTTTGGTTTACTTCTAATGCCTGATGGGAGGGTGAGCTTTGGATCAATGTTAAGGTTGCTCCTTTGTGACTGGAAGTCACAGGGTTCAAGTCCTAGAAACAATCTCTCCAAAAAGCTTGTGTATTACTGCAGGCTTGACGCCTTCCCCTACCCCACTTTCATAGTCTTGTGGCCTAGGGATGCCTCAATGTTAATGGATGATTATAAACATGAGATGTTCAAATTTTTTAGTCCATCCTTAACTTCATTATTTAATATAGCCCTCTGACCACTTTATTTGTATTTTTTTTTTTTTAAACCCCTTTCTTTTAAGCAAGAATAGTTTTTCCTTGCCTTGCTTCTTTCTTCTTCCTCTATCAACCGATTCTTTTCTTCTTAACTGACTGAACAGAGGGCATTCTCAAGCAGCTGATTCGATAGCATTTGTCCTAAGATGGGATTCACCAAGAGCTTTTTCTTTCTAAGAACAGCGATCCCTTCTTGAACAAGCCATTCAAAGAGGGCATGAGATGACCATCTTATTCTATGTCCATTTGCTTTCTTAGGCTAAACCTTGTCTTTCTCATTGGCATTGACCTACTTACTTCTTATTATCTCCTCTCTCTCTCTCTCTCTCTCTCTTCTCTCTCTCTCTCTATTTTATTTTATTTATTTTGGATGGGGTGAGAAGGTAGGGTTGGAAGGGGGCACATTTGATGCTGATATATTGGCAAGATGAAGCCTTCTTCTCTTATTTAATTTGCAATTTGCTGATTATGGTTGCCCTTAAATTGCATAAAAATTTTTGGCATTTTCATGTTGTGATTTATAATTTATAACTTTCTCTTGTCATGTTTATGTTTTTTATTATTGTTTAAATGTAACAGTTTCTGGTGCCGTTGTAAGAGGCTAATAGGTGATTGTAATTTGTAGTACTATGAAGAAATGAAGCAATCTGGAGTTCCAATTACAAAGTATGTCTTCATGGCACTTATAAATGCATATGCTGCTTGTGGACGGTTTGAAAAAGCAAAACAGGTGTGCATACATTAGTACTGCTGTCATAAATTTCTCCAAACTGGAAATTTTTAATTTTATATTGTTCTTACTTTCTCCACTTCAACTAGGCTGAAATATTTGTTGAAGGTTTTCGTATCAACTTTTGATTTGCCTTGTCTAATATGTCATTTATGTTTCATTTACCAATTAAATAACACAAGGCACAGAGAAAAACATCAAACATTGATTTTATCAAATGGAAGTTCTGCTGGACATAATATGGTCCCTGAACAAGTGATGGACTTAATCAGGGACCTTGCATCTCATCTCTGTTAAAAGGATATCCCAATCCTTGATTCAAGGGCTAATGATGCATGACACGGCACAATCAGAAGTTGTATATATCTTGATGTTGGTAGTTATGCATTATTTATTATGTGCAAGTCTGCAAACTGCCTTTTTAGAATTACCAACTAATTTCTGTTATTAGGACAGGGAACATGTATAAGTGGCATCAAGTTGCAGTCTGCGAACATATGGTCTTGATAAGGCTTTTATGTATATCTTCAGACTAGATCTTACCTAATGATTTTCTTTTACTGTACTACTATTTAGAGCTTCCATTTCTTCTTATAGTAAAGCCAGATTGTAGTAATATTTTAAATAATACTTGTCCATGAAAATCTCGGTCCTACTTTATGGTGCAGGTAATCGTAGACGAGGGTGTACCTGTAAAGTACAAGAATGAAATTAAAAGTGTGCTCATCTCTGCTCTTGCAACACATGGCTAATTTCTGATGCCCTTAGCATATATGAAGAAATGAAACAAGCGGAATGCACTGCTGAACCCAAAGCCATTCTCTGTCTCATTGTAAGTTTCCAGTGTCTTGCTCAAATGTTGAACCTTTTCCAGACTAATCTTTCTTATCTATTTTCAGGAGCACCTTCAATCTGAAGGAGAGTTGACCAGATTGCTTCACCTACTTAAAGATGTACACGATCCAGATTATTGGATCAATGGCTGCTTCAGAGTCATTGCATATTGTGTTCGATACAAGTATTTAAGGTTATTTGATCCAATTGATTACTGCATAGATTTTTTTTCTCATAATATTTTCAGTATCCAATATGTTAATTTCTTTCTTTGGTGTAGTTCAACTGTTGATTTGCTGAAGCAACTCAAGGATAAGATTTGTCCATGATGATGTTGCAACAGAAGTAATTTTTGATGAGGTTTTTCTCTTGTACTTCTATTTTATTGAATGAATTAATACTCAATCTATAGTGTTAATCTTGTACTATTTTATTTTAGTCTTGTACTATTATTCTGGTGTACAACATTTTGATAATCTTCAGAACCTGAGGAATTTTAAAATGCAAAATTAGAGTTTCCAGTATCCCCCCAAAAAAAAAAAATTCTGAAATTGTTCCAATTTGAATACTAAAAAAATTGAGGTTTTTATTCACGGCCACCTTCATTATGCTGCCACTACCATTATCATTATAGAATCAAAATGATGGTTGAAATTAGAATATATAAATGAAATTTAAGTTTTTTGGATATATTTTCCAATTTTGTATAGATAATGAGAAATGTATACAGAAATGAACTGGAAAATGGAGAACTTTTTGCTTGAACTAAACAAGTGACAAGCTAATTATCATAACTATGTACATATTTAGATGAAATGACTGCTATCATCTGATTGTTCTTTGATTTCATGGAAATTACGGAGTAGATATTTTCAAAAATTGCTGAGACAGAACCTGCAGACGTGCAGTTTGGGCTGAAATTGCTAGAAGCCATCAAGCAAGAGCTTGATGTTCAGCCTTCAAGAAAATGTCTGGACTTTCTCCTTACTGCTTGTGCTAGTGCCAAAGATTTGCCGAGTTCTCTTATAATTTGGAAAGAGTACCCAAAAGCTGGACTTCCTTACAACGTCTTAAGTTTCTTAAGGCAAGCAATGCTTCTTTTTGTATATTAGTTGATCATTCTGTCAAGTTACTCTTTGAATCTTTCTGAACTTGGTAGAATTCCTTATTTAGCATTTCAGTGTTGTGGAACTGGATTTTGCTTTGTTCCTAATATTAGTTTCTGTTCCATTGACTGAGATTTTTAACAAGTAGTAACATCTAGAACCCATGTCAGTCTGGACTATACTGATGTTACAAGATGAGCTTTCAAAATGCATATTTTTGGATTCAGCAACTTAAAGAGACAAAACTTGAGGAAATTTATTTCAGAATCTTGTCAGCTGTGTTCATCATTGCTAGTTGCTTCTTCCAGTTGCTCGCAGTAAAATATCAACACGATCATTGCAATTATTGACGTGGAACCTTTTTACTATATGTTTAATTTGCAATTTCTGCCGTGTGATAAATAATGTTGGTCATTTGTGACACTTGAAACAAATTAAAATAAATGTAACCTCCTATAGTTAACCTATTTCAATTTTTGACGATTGTGAAAGCGTCTCCAAAAGCAGAGTGATCTATACATTTTTGCATAATTATAATTACCAGAAATGTATTATGTGTTTCCTGACTTGTGACTAGGATCATGTGCCATTAAACATCCTATTGCTTTCTTGTGTTCATTTCTTTTTGAACGCCTGTGCAGGTTGTACCAGGTTCACTTGGCTTCAGGGCAGACGAGCTCTGCACAGAAGTTACTAAATAAAATACCAAAAGACGATCCTCATGTCCGCTGCATCATCCAAGGTTGTATGGTAACTTACTTACCTTGTCACCTCTACAAAAGAGAAGACGAAGAAGAAAAAGTGAATGATTAGGAAGTGTAATGCATGCAAATTCAAGACAAGATGAAGATGCCAGGAAGAGAAAACAAAAAAGATAGATCTAAGCCTAGACAAGATGGATGTGTGGTCACATCGTTGCGTTGCTAAAGCTTTGTATGGAATAATGTTTGTAGGTATAGTTAACGAGGTAACAATTAGAAAGCACCAAGAACGTGATTACAAGAGGCAGATTATACAGCTTAGTTAATATATCATTAAAAATTGAGTATCCTGTTAGAAGAGAATAGGGAAATTAGTTCTGATTGTGGGATATGGAAGTGCTGTTGAGTCTTTGTAGGTTTGGTGGACTTAAATTTTCCTTAATGTTTTTTGTTTTATTTTTAAGAAAGATGTGTCAATCTAGATTTCATTGAGCAGCTTGTGGACTATCGTTAGAATACCACAACATTCAATGAGCACGGATACACTTATCTGCTAAAGATTAATTCCGAATCCACCTCCCATCCCATGTAAATGAGTAGGTCACTGTCTGCCTTCGATGCCCCATTTCTTCTAATTGAAGAAAGTGATGCATATTTTAGAGGAAGTTTGCCGCAGAATGTGACGCTTACAGGTTTTTTCACTCGCATGGATCCGAACTCCACAAAGCAATACAAGGAAAGATGGAGTTTTCTCTGCCAAACCTCCTCAACCGATGCAAATCGGAGTTCTACAGTCTCGGAGTACTTCGTCTCAAGACGCATCAACCAACTACATTATCCACATTGCAGCGGTGTACGGTCATCAACTCTGCGTTAGGAGGCTCTCGTCCGATTCAACGTCCTGTCCGATCAGGCAAAAAATAATGGCGATCGACAGGCCTCTGCACGTGGCCGCTAGATGTTGTCACCCTAAAGTGGTTAAAACGCTCGTCAATCAGTAACTGTCTCCGAGGTCTCAAGAAGTAGCTCCTGATTCTGGACTCTTGGGAGACAAATTCCAAGCCAACACAGTTGTGCAGGAAAACTAGGGAATAGAAACAAGGAAGTCGCGGGCTATTTATTACACCGCCAATCTCGCCGGAGAATTTCCTCTATTTGTGCCGTCGTATCCAATTTCGTGATTGTCGTGCGAGCAATTTTGTATTCATATTTGGAACAAAGAGAGGATTGTCCCGCTGCTAAAATGCTTTGCATACTGCCGCCAGATCTACCGGTTACTTAATAGAGTTGATTTGAGCGCTTAATTACTTCTTATTCTTGTTCTTGTTTGATTTTTTTATTTTTTTTTAAGTCCTCAAATTGTCTCTTAACTTGTCCAATTTGTCATTTAGTCCCTTAACTTCATTAAGTTAAATTTCGTCCCCCAACTATTAGTTGTTCAAAGCTTGTCGTATAGGGTGGCTTGAGACTTGCCAGACTACGGTCAACTTTTTTCTTCTCGACCATGATGGCCTTGTTCCTTTGTTGAAAGCTGGTTGTGTGGGCTGGATTAAGGCTATTGCCAGTCTATAATTAACTCTTTCCAGTAACAATATTTATAAGAATAGGTAAAATTTTCTGTATTTAATATTATGTTTTGAACTTAATAAAATGAGTGGTCTCACCAAATGTTTAGGTTAATATTAAATAATAATTCTGATACTAATTTAATAAATATTATAATTTCTAACTTCCCATTAAATCTCACAAGACATTAGGTTAATATTAAATAGTAATTCTGATACTAAACACAGATGTTATAATTTCTAACTTACCATAAATCTCACAAGACAGTATTGCATCTATCCAAAATACAATATTATTTTGTCGAGTCAATTAGTGGTTGCTTTGCTGCTTTTAATTAAATCACGGCCGTGAATAAGAATTTGGTGGAGTAGGACCCACAGACGTGACTTTATAATTTGACTTTATCCTCGTATCTACTTTCATTTGGTTACCAGAAAAGTGTGGTTTTATACTAAGAAGTAAAATGAAGCAGGGCATGGCCACCATGCAAGGCAGTTCAGTTCAATGTGCTCCGGAGGACCCAAGGCGAGTTAAGATTCTCCCAATGTAGACTGGAAACAAATGGCGAACATCCCATGTGGCTGCGAACTGCTAGGCATGTCACCTTGTCCGTCCGCGTTCACAATGCTTGGCGCGTCTAACAATGGTGGCGCCAACAACTTGGTCGCGACAGCCCTAGTGAGAAGAGCGACGCTTCGGCCGCTGAGCTGTTAGACACCTCAGTTATGTGCTGCTCCCTTGTTGTCTTGTTCTCATCTGGTCCATGTTTAGTGATCCAGAGTGACTCATGCCTTTAATATTATTCAACATGGAAGTGCTAAGTTGCTCTTCATGAATATTTGGTAACTTTGTCACGTTCCCAATGGGGTGTTTGCATTTATTTATGAGAAGTCCTGTTGCACTTTTCAAAGCAAAAAATCACTTATATGGTGTTTTTGCAAATTACTGTCTTTTTTTAATCTCAATTTTTCGTAACTGAAAAAATCAATAAAAAAAAAAAAGTTAATGTAGACAAGTTGAGATTTTGATACTTTTAGTTTCAGTGATATAATTGTAAATAAATTAAAACTATTTTATAATATTTTTGGACAAAATTACCCTCAAATATTTCATATAATCTCTAAATTATCCTTACCCCTTTCTCTCCTCTCCTTCCCTCTCCTCTCTCCTTCCCTCTCCACTAATCACCAAACAGTGCCCCCGAAGACTGCTACTATTGCGGCGACGACGATCACCGCACTCAACACCTCGCAGCCGGTCACTACATTTCATCACCGCACGCAACAGCCTTAGACCCCACCACCGTGTGCAACGACGGCAGCTATCGCCACATGTAGTAGCCCCCAAGCGGCTGCTGCGTGTGGCTCACCAGACCAAACGGCCCACCAAACCATGTCGCTAGACTAGACAACCCTCCAAACCATACCACTACGTGCGACCGCGCTGCACGCAACAGCCGCCACAGCAAGCCGCTACGTGTGGTGGTTATGGCTAGGAAGACCAATAGATATTTTTAAAAAAAATAAATAAAAAATATATTTTTAAAGGCAAAATTGTAATTTGATCTAAAAATTTTTCTACCATTATTTTACAAAATTTATCTCCCAAACACTATTTCACTCCTTTTGAGAAATTTTTTAACCCATCCTGCAAACATGTCCTGTTTCTTATTAAAATCAATTTTATTCACTTCTTCTTTAAACACTTATTTTTTATTTTACAAAAACATTTACAAACACCACCAAATGTGTAAATGGCTAACCCGTCTTGCTTGTTTAATTGTTGTTATTTCAGTATTATTATTCTCTTTCAAAACATGCGCTTATAAAATGTTGTCGACAGTATCACCCTTATATTTAAGTCTTTTCTTCACTCTATATCCAACATTGGACCTGTATAATCTATAGATAATGTCATTTTAGTCCCTTCGAAAGTGTGGCTTAGAAAATGCTTCAATCCCATCCCTAAACGAGCTGTTCATGTGGTCTTTTGCATTTATGACGGCAATAGACAGAACAGCCAAATTGAAACAATTTTTTTTCATAATTTTTATTTCTACGTTGATTATTTTCTGCCCATGAATTTGGGTTTCTGCCGTCAAACTCTACTTTTAAGTTTCTTGATTTAATTTTTTTATATAATTACATTCATAGTCAGAAGGAATTGGCAACGAGAATAGCTTGCCTGCACCTGGCCTTGGCCCGTTCGAGCCTCTCGCTGAGTGTCTCCTCCTTCACGGCAGCCTTCACCATGGCTAGATCCATCTCCATCAGCTTCAAAACCCTGGACAGCTCCGTCACCATCCTCTCCTCCACCTTCCCGTCGTCCATCAGCACCTCCGCCTCCTCCCTCGCCCTCTCGGCCACGATCTCCCCGGCCTTCGCCAGCAGCGCCGCCGAACCGAAATCTCGATCCATCAAGCCTACCAGCTTCTCTAGAAAGTCCATTATCACGTACCCAACTGGCTTCTCCAGAGGAATCTCCTTCGTTCTCTTCCATCCGATCTCGAAGTTCGGGGGCTCTGGCTTCACCAGCCCGCGTTGGGCCTTCCGTTCCCGGATTATCTCCGATCGTCTCCGCTTCTCGATCGGGAACTTGTCGCGCTGATGGTGGTTTCGGACCCGGACCTGGGGTAGGCATGTCAGGTTCGGGTGGGTGTCTGGAGCAGAGATTGCGGTGCACCGAAGGGGCAGGTGTTTGTGGGGTGAGAGGTTAGGGTGAAGGATGTGGAGGGGATGGTTTGGTTGGTGAGGGTGAAGGAGGGAAATAGCGTGTGGGTGGGGATGGAATTGAAGGTGCAAGCCATGGGGAGCTTGCTTGGAGGAAGAAGATAAGGTCTCTCGTACATGTATTCATGGTTCTTCTGCTATATTTAATGAAAGAAAAATACCAGGGAAAATATCTGTTGATGGAAATATGTCCAAATATTTCTATAGTTATAGTTAACTTTATTTAAAAAATTATAAATATCAATTAAATTATAACAAAGTGCTTATAATTTCTCTTTCCTGAATTTGTGTCCAATAAAAAAATGAATATTAAACTTCAATCCTTATGAGAGTGGGCATGAGATACATCACTCCTTCGTCATAAACTTGTAGAGTGTGTGTAGAACGGCTAAATTAAAAACATAAATATTTGAAAATTTTGTAATTGAATTCATTCGATGACTTATGCATGATGTCCCAGAATTGAATTGAAAATAGTTAATATGCATAATTTGTCAAGTCAGTATTTTGTGATATTGAAAGTTGAGATTTTTATATATTAATTAATATTTAAATAACAAAGTATAATTATGAAATGTATTTGTCACACATTTTATTTTTTGTTTAATTGAAAATCTCATTCTAATACAATATTTTTCAAATTTTTTTTGTAGAGCAATGTTCTACAATTTTTAAAAAAATCCCCTTTGTGTTTGATTTGGGTAAAATTAATAATTTTTAGCTTTTAACTTTTGTTAATCCAGAATTATAAGTAAGTCAACAGAATTTTCGTTTTATATAAACATTAATCAAATAAAATTTCTTAGTCTCTTTAAGAAAGAACTTCGCAGCATAATGGCCGTCAGCTTCAGATCTTGACTCGGAGGGGGAAAGGGGCAATTTTTGGTGGACAAAGGAAAGAATAAGCCGCTTATCCGCAGAGGGAGGAGTGGGGAATGGCTAAGATAGCGCTAGGGTGCGAGCCGGTGGTGGGTTCGCTAACGCCGTCGAAGAAGAGGGAGTACAGAGTCACCAACAGGCTTCAAGAGGGTAAGCGGCCCCTGTATGCAGTCGTTTCAACTTCATCGACTCTCGCTATTTCAACGTCTTCGCCACCGTCGCGGTAACCGGGTATTCCTCTTCACTTTCGCTTCCCGTGACTAAAAAACTAATCTTAAAAAATTTGTAATATTAGGGTTGTAGGTTGCGTTCATTTCTTCCCAAAAATGAAGGGCTTTTTCCATTTTATTTGAAACCTTGAAATGTATTTTTTCTTTTCATGTTGCTTTGATTTGGCACTCAGTATTACGCGCGCCGCCGCGCGGGGGGGGGGGGGGGGGTGTTTGGGTTTTAGTAACTAGGTTGAGTTGATTGTCTACATTGGTACACCTAAGACCAGTTTTCCCGAGAACTCTGATGCATTGAACATCTTTATAGTGTGGAGAGGTCAAAAATATCTGGTTCTAGTAAATCAAGGCTCTGAAAACTAGAGAAACTGCTCGTCCTTTTCTCTCTCTCCCCCTCTTTTTTTTTTTTTTTTTTTATTAAGCTCATAGATTAGGAGAAATGTGTCTGTTTATCATAAGATGCTGTTCGAGAACGAAGACAAAGCATGATGTTCTAATTTGATATTGGTGGAACGAATTGCCACACTATCGTGGATGTAGAGGGCGTTGTGCTTAAATTTTAGTAGTGAACTGCAATTTTGGGTAATTGGTGCCTTCCTTTGCTCTTATAGTACTCATGATGTAGATAGCTTATCTTTACGCTCAGTTCCTCCTCTACATATTTTTGGGTGTCCATGTTTATTGTTGTGTGTGCTAGACATTTTTTTTTTTCTTTTTGGGTTTTTTTTATTTGATCAGCGAGTTCTAAGACCCCCTCCCCCTCCCAAAAGTACTCAAAAGGTAATTCCGGCACTTTACGGTTGGTTTTTGAACTACTTTGCTTGCTATTGCACAGCAAGCCGCTGTGTCTGATAATGGAGGAAAAAACCTGATTGCTGTTCTAATTGCGGAAGCCCTAGCATCAAATCATGTTTTCATCAAGCCGTCTGAGCAACTTGGTTCTATCAATGCCTGATGTTGGCAGTTACAAGATCCTTTGTTTAAGATTGTCCCGGTGAAATTATATATAAGCATTAACTTATCGACTACCACACTAAATGTAACTCTATTTACATGGTATTGGATTTTGACTACTACAAGTTTTCTGCTGATTGGTTAATCATGGGTAAAAGACCTTTGCCAGTTGAGGAGCATCTTTTCTTGATTGTGTTTGTGGAACTGTAAATTTGGAAAAGTAGATGTTGATAAAGGCTTGACCATCCTGATGGGCTAATTCTATGGCATGTTTTCACTTGTGAAGCTTCTTTAGTTTTCTTACAGTATAACAGTTTTAGATCCTTCAAGATGAACAAAATGCCTACCTAGCTACCGTTTCTTTTTTATTTTGTGATATTTATTTTTGTTAATTTTTTGGATATTCTACTAACCTCAAGATGCATTGTTGAGAATTTCTCATTTTCTTTTGAGATTGATAACATAAATTTATTTTCTTGACTTGTGTCTTTTAATTGTCAGGTGACTGTATACCAATGCCTTGATGGTGGTTGTTATTGCTGTGTTGCAGTCTTACATTGATGAAGATGTAAGAAAAGATAAATTCTACTCTGATTGTCCTCTAAGTAAAACTTTGTTTTCTTAAAGAGATTTTGGTGTTTCCATCTGCTACATAGATCAGAAAGATGAGTCCTTTTACACTGTGAGCTGGCATGCAACCTTGATGGCACACCATTTTTAGTTGCTGGAGGAATAAATGGTATAATCCGTGTCATTGATGCTGGCAATGAGAAGATACACAAGTAACAAATAACAAGAGTCGCCAGTGCTATTTTTTTGTTAATAGTAATTCTTTGGCAAACAACCTACATATTCTAAGTAATGGTTAAAATATCTGTTTTTCAAAGAATGATGCATATTCTTGGAACCGGGCATTATGGTTTGTCTCAAGTGATAAAACATGTAAATGTAGCAATAGTTGCAGATCGTTGTATTATTATAATTATTCATTTGATTATTGGCTTTCCATCATGCATTAACCAATAAAGGGGATGTTCTTGTTTCACAAGAATGTATTGTTGTATGTGTGGCTTCCATTGTTCTGTAAGAAGGATTTTCTGAAAACTATTGGTTGAGTCCATCCAAAGCGTGAACTACACTGGTTAGATGTACGCAAATCTTGAAAATTACATTTTACAGACAGTGAACTTATACTTCTTTCTTCAACTTTTTTTTTTTTTTAAATTCTTGTACTTGCAGAGTTTTGTTGGCCATGGGGACTCAATAAATGAAATAAGAACTCAGGCACTAAAACCTTCCCTTGTGTTGTCTGCAAGCAAAGTAAGTTTTTTAGCTTTCTCATAAAAAATAGATCAAGAATATTTTTTGATATTAATGTTAAGGCTTTGGTTTTATAACATTTGACTGATGGTCAAGATTGAACTAGGATGAATCAGTTCGACTCTGAATGTTCACACAGGAAATTTGCATTTTGATATTTGCTGGAGCTGGTGGTCACCGCAATGAAGTCTTGAGTGTGGTATGCAGTTATAAAGAAAGGGGGAGATGAGAAATTTACATCTCTTGTGCATTCTAAGTATAATGAATGACATTTTCTTGTTACTGTTGTAGGACTTCCATCCTTCAGACATATATCGAATTGCAAGTTGTGGAATGGATAATACTGTTAAAATCTGGTCAATGAAAGGTGAAATTTCTGCTTTACTGTTATTGCCACCAATAGTTGCAAAAATTTGTAATCTAAGTTACAGATTAACTTAATATTTACTGTTCCTAGCTTTAGTATTTGGGAAATAAGATAATTAGTGGATGGATGTGGACCCTTGTTATGCTTGAAGTTTAGAAAATATTATTTCATAAACCTAAATAGGAGCTACTTCTGGTGATCTTGGGATTTTTGGTGACATGAAATCATTGTAGTAATTGAAGGAAAATTCTTTCTTGATTTCTTCCACTCCATTCCATGAAGTTAAAGAAACATAAAGTAGTGTTTACAAATTATATGTCCCAAATAGCAAGTATTTTCCCTTTGTCCGAGAATTCAAGCTGACACCAGAGCATCTAGTTCAGTTATGCTTCTCTAAGAGTTATGTCAAATAGTATCAAATAAACATCAATTTCTATTTTCTAATCCTTCTTTTGTTATTTATTCAACTATCTGTAGAGTTCTGGACTTATGTGGAGAAATCTTTCACATGGACAGATCTTCCTTCAAAGTTCCCCACAAAATATGTACAGTTTCCTGTGAGTGTGTGTTTGTTTTTATGTTAATAGATTAATATATCCTGGCATTTTATCTGAGCTATGTGCCACTCGCTACTTGCTACCATGTCAGATATTTATGGCTCAAATTCATACAAACTATGTTGACTGTAATCGGTGGCTTGGTGATTTTATACTGTCAAAGGTAAGTGGCTTTACTGCATAATGCATATTATTATTTGTACCGAATAACGTATTATGATATTTTTCCATATGCAAAATATTAAAAAAAATTTGCTTATACCGTATATCCTTATGCGCAATATTTCTTGCCAGCTACAGAATTTGGGTTTACTTGTTGATCTTCACCTTTGGCATTAAGGAAGAGAAAAGAGGGGAGGGATCCAATAGTGGCTAAATCAAATTGAATGGAATGCTAAATAGTTTCTTATAGCTGATTTCCCTTGGGTTATTGGAATGAATTTCCTTTGTAAATTTTATTCTTGTGGGAGAGAGTGAATTTGAAGCGGAAGTCTCTGTAGGGGGCTTGTCAGTTTGATATGGTGATTTTTCTGACTTCCAAACTGACCACTACTAACTTGTTCATTGAAGAAGATGTATCATCAATAGTTACTACTTACCATTGCTCTAAACATTGTTTATCCTTTTAGCTTAAGGAATATTTTTATAAATTACAAGATGGGAAATCATCAATGCTTTCACAGTAACATTTCCTGACACACTCAAGAGTTGACATCCAGAACTGGAAACCTTATTTATAACCAATTTGTAGTTTTAATTTTTTAACCATCCTGATGGTTTGTCCATTTTCAGAGTGTTGACAATGAAATTGTGTTGTGGGAACCAAAGATGAAGGAACAATCTCCTGGAGAGGTTAGAATATTCTTAGCTCTCATTTCTCATTTGGAAGCTGTAAATTTTGTAACTTGTATATGGTTGCTGAATTTAATTCACATATAAGATTATGTTGTTTGTATTAATATCTTGCAATCTTATGTTTCAGGGTTCAGCTGACATCCTTCAAAAATACCCGGTTCCAGAATGCGATATTTGGTTTATCAAGTTTTCATGGATTTCCATTATAATGCAGCAGCCATAGGTAACCAGTCACTAGGGTCTTTCCTTGTGGGAATTGTTTCACTCCTTTTCTTTGAAGGCCTTCTTGGAGTAGATTACTATTATTCAGGGGTATTTAAACATTACAATTGTGAGAAAGCTCTTATCCTGCTTTGTATTTCTTTCAACAGGAATAGGGAAGGGAAGATTTATGTGTGGGAACTTCAATCCAGTCCTCCTGTTCTTATGTGCAAGGTTTTCCTTTTTCTTCCTTCCCATTCCTCCGCTCCCCACCCCCCTCCCAAAAGAAAATCAAAAATTAAAAAGAAACAGAGAACAGAAAACATACACTTCTGTTGTCAAACTAATATCATAGATACATGACATTTTTATGCGCGAATGGTTTTTGATGCCTTTAACTACTTTCAGGTTGTCTCATGTTCAGTCCAAGTCACCAATTAGACAGACTGCCATGTCTTTTGATGGAAGGTAAATTCCCAATTTCCCATCTAGTCTGACTAGTCTTGGCTCTGGAAACTTCATATGATTTTCCTTTCACTGATTTGATCACTGTCATGAAACCATATTGCAGCACCATTCTTAGTTGCTGTGAGGACGGAACTATCTGGCGCTGGGACACAGTAGCAACATCATCCTAGGACATTCTTGAAGCACGATTTGCTGACTTAAATTGGCAGGAAGATAAAAGACAGGACACCTCAGATGCCTATTCCTGAAGCACCTTCATCTTGGGACCCCAATGTGTAATACATGGCAAGCTTTTGTAGAAATTGTGCATGTTGTAAGGTAGACGTTAAATTGTTAATCGCCCTGTTTAAGGAGATTTACTGGGTATGTGCTCTTGGTCCTTAACAGGACTAATGCTTTATCTGGTAATCGAAGTTATTTACATTGGTGTCAGAGAAGAAAAGTGATACAACCTGCTGATTGGCTTGCCAATTATCTAAGCAAAATATTTGGCTGCTTCTTGTTAGCAAGTTATTTCAAACTTACATAGGATCCATCTTCATAACTGGCTGTCGGTTAAAGCAACCTCTTGATATATTCTTTAGCATTCAAGATTCTAATATGTCTAGACCATCAAGATCTTTAGAAACAATAGCTGCTGTCTAGATCTTCTAAAAGGCCAAGTATAAGAATTGTTGCCAAATTTTCTCATGCCAAATCAGCACTAACGCCAACTTGAGGTGATTATGATTACTATTAATGTTGTATTAACAGCCACCATCGCAAAATTGGATGTGGATACGATACAAATTCAAAATTATCTTATTAACACCCCAGTGAAATCATGGGTTGCTCATTGCTTGTAACTTTAATGTCAAGTAGAATGAAAGAAGAAAATTCCTATACATTTTACAAAATTCCGTACAAAATTTCTTATTGTATCTATCATTCTCGCATTTGCCTGATCAGGAACGTACACTCATGTATTTTGCCACTCTTCATATATGTATATATACACCTGGAGAAAAAATAATGGGCAAACTATATATTGGGATGCTTTCCTCGCTAAATTGTGGAAACAAAACTAAAAAGGGCCAATCAGATTTGTGTCCGCAATTGCATCAACAAACTCTGCATGCTCTCAAGTTTTTTAGAGAGTTTTTTAATTTCATCGGCATGCTGTATAGAAGATTCCGAACAGGAGAGTTCAGCAGTAAGGGCTGCACATTTAGACTGAGAATCCGAGAGGGCCTCTTCAAGGGAGGCCACGGTTGACTCCAATGTTGGTGCAGGATTTCATGTGAGACTGCTAAAGGTGAACTTAACCCTGTGCTGCTGAAACAACTACCTCTATCGAGCTTTGGACTGAAAATCTTGTCAAGACTTTCATTTCCTGCAAGTCATAACAATTGTTGAAATTCTGAATATCTCAACAAATAAAAAATGACTCGTAAGAAATCTTAAACATTTCAGACATCAATAAGAATGGCCATTCCATGAGACAGAGATTTGATAGGTCATAACTGCGGGCAAAACACACCCAAACTACATGCCATATTTTAACCAAAGCCAAAAAGTTATCAAGATAGCATTACCCTGAACAAACTAGAAAGAGAAACAATTGGATTACCAAAATAAGTCCAGCAAAACATGAAGGAGGACTAGTACGATGGATGGTCAGGGCTGATTAATAGGTCCAGAATCCCGTGACACGGTGTTTGAATAATATTTTTAGTGCAACATACACTTGACAAGCAACATTAGGTGCAACATTCACTATTAGTCAGCAAGGTAAAGCTAAAATGACACTGAGCTTTGGCTTGCAAATAAAGGAGAATGGATAATAAGCCACTGCTAGTACGAGCTGACTAAAAATCTAAAACAACGATTAGGCACCTAATAATCCTTTTAAGGGTGAACTTCTTCCTATTTGCTCTATTCTTCTCCTCTGTTGTCAAAGGGTCTGAGGCTACTGTTCCTGGTCTTTGGTCATTATTCTCAACAAATATGACAACAATGACTTTTCACATTGTCTAGGAACTAAAAAGATGTAGACAGCATCTCCTTAGCAGCCAAGCATTACCCCTCTCCCTTCTTTTCCCCTTGGCATTCAATTTAACATATCATAACACTATAATATGGCTGCTACCTAGGCCCTTCAGTAGCTCCAATTCTTATAATTCGGTCAGTTGCGACCTTTTGGAATCAGAGAAACTTAAGGCCCCTCTGTTCACAAAAATTAGAATCTATTTCAGCATTTTGAGACAATAAGGCCATACACTTCACCCTTAAACCTAATAAAACTCCCCATACAATGTTTCTTAATGCCTTCCCCAATCACACTTGTAAGTCGAGTTTTCTGAGATTTAAATGATAATAATTAATAAAGGCCTACAATTACGGTAACATAATCTAAGATGAGCATCATACCAAGGTTGCTTAGTTGCCTGATAGCTGCCTGACCAACAGAACCTTCCAGCTTAAGAACCCGTAGGACTCCAGCAACTATGCGACCCATTGAGTCAACTTCAGACTTGCACAAAAGAACAAGGTGTTGCAGCTCATCCTTTGTCACAACTGCCTCAATCTATGAAATAAAAATCATCACTTCACAGACTTTACTCACAAGCCACAAGAGACAAAACTAAGATGCTAATTTAAAAGCATTTTACCGGCTGTTTAACAGAAAACTTCAAGTTTTCGACCACCCATTTCACCATTTCCTCATCAAAATCATCTTTAGATATCACTATGCAAACTTCCACATTCACCCCACCATATACGTCAATAGCCCCTTTGGGCATTTGTAGAGGTAATCCATCCTGAAAGGTACACTTCTGCAACTGAGGCTTTAAGATCTGCAAGCCCCCAACACTTACCTGCAAGCAGTATAATGTAGTATTATATAATATCCAACAATGCAGCCATTTTATCAACGCAGAAGAATGGTAAGCAATAAGGATATTGGACATGGTCATAAGCCAAGATTACTGAAGAATTCAACGCAGTAAAATGGATATATATTTTTACTTGTGAATATAGAGGTTCCAGGATAATTCTACCTCTTAATTTCACCTCATCTACCTCTGGAAAGTTAAATACTTAATATGTGTTATATACAAAATTGAACTTCCAACAGATTCTCCCGCTGAAATAATATATATTTTCTGTCAACATTAATTTTCGATTTGCTCCGGATATCTGATGGTATTTGCAACTAATTCTACAAAATTCTTCCTATAGAATTTTGAACTTAAAATATGATTTTATCACACCATGATAATATGAAATGTCTTTATTTGAAACATAACATCCACAAAAACTAGGCATTGTCCATAATTTCTAACGAACTCTTCATGTGCAACACACATGCCATCTAATTATACTAAAATGGTATAAAATACTTAGAAATAATTTTAACCTTGTATAAGGAATTCCAAGGAACTAAATAAAAAAAATAAAAGTAATCAATCTATTTTGATATCTTAAAAAGTTCATAGCCTAAAATATCTACTAGGCTACAGACTATCCCAATGATATACACTAAAATGGCGTAACTATTTAGAATTATTTGACTCATGTACAGGGCATTCTAAGGAAAAAAAAACAACTAAGAAAAAAAGGAACATGACTATCTATCTTTATATCTGGTAAAGTTCCTGTGCTAAAATTATCTACCAGGCTACAGGCTATGCCAGCAATACATATACACTATCTAAAAGGCATTCTGAGGAAACATACATTAACCAAAAAGGGAAAAACCACAATCAATCCATTTCTATATCTTGTACAGTTTCATATAGCCAAAGGGAACTACTAAACAATTCTCACCGTAACCAATTCGACAGGATATTTCAGTTGTTCTTTTGTTTTCTCTTGGCAATTCACTACAGGACTTGCACAACTTTTTGCCTTCACTAGCAAACTCTGGAAAGTTGCATGCCAGCACCTTTCTTCTCTGCCAAGATCTCGGTGGATCTCTAGCCATTGCCTTTCTGCATCATCCTTTGCTCCTTCAAGAGCAAACAACCAATCTTGGAATTCTATTGATATGTTCACGTCATCAGGAGTTCCCAAGTGCAAGAAATCATAGTCATGCCCATTTCCTGAAGTCCCATCAGGAGGAAGGAAAAGGAGAGAGGAGAGAGCAAGCAGACAAAAAGTGGATATTAAAGATATGAGAATGAGACCAAAGTGAATTTCAAAAGGAAAAACTCTGAGAAATCAAGCCTTACTAGATAGTTTCAAAGAATTTTTTTTTAAAGAAAAAAAGAAATAAAAATAAGTCTAATGTTCATACTCTCTTGGATCCCATCTGCAATAAGAGGTGATGCTTTGAAAAGTTTCGACAAAGGTCCCACAGATAAATGCTCTAACCCTTTAGAGAGTCCCTGGCCTGGACCACCATCTGGCCCCCAAAATTCCAAATTGATGCAAGAGGGCTTCAGCATAATTCATTCCTCCACCAAGTCTAACACCGGCAACACAAGCTGACAAATTTAAACTATGACACTCCGCATCTCTTGCATTAAGAGGAATCACATGCACAATACTTGTGTCCAAAAATGGAACAGAGGAGGTTCTCCCGTTTAATTGAGGCTTCTGACCATTGTGCACCCAAAAGACAGTTCTTAGTTTAGGATGTCCATTCCCAGCCATCAGAATACCATTGTCAGCAGAAGTCACTGGAATGCCATTCCCACGTGCCAAATTTCCTGCAGTATCTGCACAGTCTACCTCAACACTCTCCCATCGTAAATTAGATGACACAGCTATTGCACCACCAAGAGTCCTATGATTAGCTTTGAAAAATAGATCTTCTCCAAGAAACTGAACCAGTGGCATTCCTTGAATAACTACAGAGGAAGATTCAAGAAATTTCAGCTGGAGGTCCTTCACTGCCAAACTTATGGCAGCATCACTAGGAACCTTATCCACTAATCTCCCACCCAGAGATTCCTTATCACCTTTCTTTGATTGGCTACCTTTTCTAATGATGGCTATTTTCTCACTGACAGTACCGAAGTATGCATAAAGATCCAACACAAAAAATAACTGCTCAACTGAAGTGTTGGACAAATATTGTTGACAAGCAACTCCAATTCTGACCAACCCTCCTGCTGGAGGAACAGTTATCAATGGACTGCCATCAGCAGTTGCCATAGCTACCTCAACACAAGCCTCTTTCAGCTCAACACATCTCCACAACTCTGGAGATAAATTTGGAGAACTCGGAAGTGCAGCTGAGTCATTACATGTTTCAAGAGCCAACTGAAAAAGAGAAACTCCAGCAGTCCATTTCTTCTGACTGGCATCAACAGGTTGACCTTCCCAGAGACAAAAACAAGCAGGATCCTTCTCCAGATTCAGTAGCCTGAGTTTTAGGGAAGGTGACTCCAAGAAGAACAGATTCTCAATATGAAGCCTTGCTCCAGTAAAAGACCTCTGAAAATTAGAGTTGTTGATGCCATTGTCCTCAGACTTGACGGGGCTTCCCATGTCCAAAGGAACAGTGACATCTAAACCTTTGAGATTGAATATGAGAGAATTAACAGAGAAATCTGGTAAAACAGCACCAGGATTGACCACTACTCCATCAGCTAGCAAGGAAGCAATCTTCAGACAGGATTCTTCCTGAAGATGAATCTGAAAAAATAAAAGAGAAAATGATGTTTAAAACTAGAGCTATCAGGACACATATGTTTAAGAGGTCTGCCACTAAAACAACTGATGCACACCACAAGAGGCTGACAGTCGATAACGGTTTCTGTGGCAAAAGATGGTGGGGCTGGCGAGGGCTGGAGCTGAAGAGAATGGAGGCATATTAGAGGAACACCTCCATTTAATTGCCACAGTTGATCTCCAAGTGGATATATTGGTGGAATAAAGTCCTTAGCTGTTCAGACAAAAGATGAGAAACAAGTTGAGTAATACATAAAATCATACTTAACAAATAGTTTATAGTTGAAACTAACTCCTTCCAGAGAAATAAGACTTATTGTACCAAATTTTGGAATATGCAGGGAACTTTCAGTCACAGCCTGGATAGATGGTTGTATCAATGTGCATGGAGGGTGTGAAAAGGTATCCCTGCATGTCATTAAATATTAAGTGGTACACTTGTATGTTGCTCAATTAAATTATCAAAAAATATAATAGAAATACAATTCTAAATAGTAGATATTATACCATAACACACTAGACTAACTTTAGTTCATTGGAAAAATAATAATTATTAACATAATTTATATTATTGAATTCATTTATTTATATATCCTATCATGAAAGACAAATTGAAACAAAGAAATATTAGATAAATGTTTAAAAATAAACAAAATAATAACAATAGATCAGGATAATAAAAGAAAGATATCAAATATATAAGACAGAATTATATTAGTAAGAAATAACTTTCAAATAATAGATGCATTTTATGTATGGCGAATCCCTTTTTGTTCAAAAGTTTATAATTATGCCACCAAGTGTTTGAAAAAAAATAATATGAACATAATAAGAAAGTAAACTAGAAGAATAGTTTAGTCTAAAATATACACTTGTATAAGTCCTTTTCGCTCGAGATATTATAGTTAAAATATCTATGTTATTCTATTAGATGACATGCATATTAATTAAGTAAAAAAAATTAATTAATCTTTTTTCATTCGCTATATCAATCTAGGTTTGCCGATTATGAAGGGAGAAGTGAGCAAGTAATGCCAAACATATTAAAGACTAAAGTAAGAAATACATTATGATTTTTTGAATCATTGTCTTGCATGTTATAAAAATAAAACAAAATGTGTAAAATTTTCAAATTCTCACTAATTTTTACAATTTTATTAGATGACATGCATATAATTAAGTGTATATACTGTTAAAATTTAAAATATGTCAAAGTCACAAGCATAGCATGTGCTCTTAGGCTAGTACCTTAAAAAAAGTCCGCCTATCTTCACCTGTGTCAAGTGTTTGGCATTCTCTCCATCAGAAACACTTGCCTGAAAAGCATAACATAACATATGATGCTGAATTATTTATTGAGACAAAGGGTCTCTAAATGCAAAATATACGAGCTATACAAAAAAGAAGGAAGCAGCACTGGCAGCACATCCGTGAAAATAGGCAGGCAAACAGTAAATGTCTCTGATCCTATAGTGGAAAATTACCCGAGCAAAGAAAAGTGACTGCATTAAAAGTTCAAGCCGGAACTCTGCACATAACATTAAAATTTTAAGCCAAAAGCTTCAATTAACCAAATGAAATACCTGCCAACAAAAAGTAGAACAGAACAAACTAACCAGCATCTTTAACGCAAAGAAATATGTGGTCCACAATGATAGAAACTAGAGAACGCCCTGCTGCTTCTGTAGAACACTGCAAGGGCTCACATAAGATGAATACTCAAGTTACTTTTGGTCAAGAGCTAGTTAACAATGTAGTGTTTTAGAACCAAATGTGTGAAAAAAGGAAGGGGGGGAGGGAGGGGTGAAAAACAAGAGCAAGTTAAAACCTGTCGAGCACTCGGCTTCAAATCCCCTCGATTCAAACAAACATACAATCCAGTAAAAAAACGGAGAAGAGCACGCAGTCCTGCTCACATCATGATATCTTAGTTACTTGGTATTCATAATCTAATCAAAGGAATGATCCTCCAAAGGCAACATTAAAACAAAAAAATTTTCTTACCCGGTTCACTTAAAGCAGGGCAGACAGCTTCTGTAATATGTAACTGAACCTCCAGCCCCAGTGGACTGTTCAGTTCTGTCCTTTGTACTGTGATCTGGTCACAATACAAAAATTTTAGAAAATAAACAATATATCTCTATATCACCTCAAAATGTAAACCTAGACTGATCTCTGGAAAATAAATAAAGAGAGTTCTAATCTTTGTCTAGTTTGCCTTACATAAGCCTGTCCAGATATTCCTTCAATAAATCGCTCCCCACCAAAAAATACTCGCTTTGCCCCATCATCATCTTTCTTATTTGATCCCTCTTTAGAACTCGCAAAATGACCATCAGCAAACATGTCAGGGTGAGGCAGAAGATCGATAGATAAAGAATCCCATTCAAGTTTCTGGTTGAAAACAAAACAAAGAGAAGCTCAATGAATCGAATAAACATGAACTGCACAACACACGGAATTGAAGAAAAAGCTAAAACTGATCGCAGAAGAGACAAACTCATAAAAAAGCGCATGCTGCCTTCACTTCCAAAATTAAAAAGTAAAGTGTGATAAAGCAGTTCAGAGAAGTACCACCACCCAAAAGGTAAAAAATAAAAAAATAAAAAAAAAAGAAAGAAAGAAAAGCAAAAGTTCTAATTGAGAGAAAATCAAAATAGAAGGAAAGGAAAAAAACCAAGCAATCAGAAAAGTTGGTGACATGATACCTTGAACAAATAAATGAAGTTTTTATTGGTGGAAAATTCCCTTGCTTCTTTCAAATTAACCACCTGTTTTGGGAAATTCTTGGAATGAGCAATTCGCCTTAAAGCAGATAAATGGCAATTGAACGCGTAATTGATACTAGCAATTTCAGAACATCACCTGCCAATTTTCATTCGTAGTATAGAGAAAGAGGTTTCGGATGGTAATAGATGCCATTGGTGATGCCCTGCCAAGGGGATAACAATGAAAATAAAGATAATTGCAAAGGCTGGCATCCTCAGTAGCAAGGACTGATGTCCATAAGAAACCAAGTAACAAAACTTAATTAATACAGAAATTTAAATGCAAAATGATGGAATGAAAACCTTTTATTATGTTGGTATTCTGTTGGTTACGTTCACTTGACTTCTCAGAATAAATATTGAGAAGTGAAAAACAAACACGCAGATAAAGAATTGAAGTTTGTTCCCAGAGTTTTTCAAGCAAATAAGGAATCTAAGAGCTTGTAATCCAGAATAAGGCTGTCAAAAGCTATCTTAGTAATCCTTATCTTACTTACTTTTCAAAAATGTTTTTCAGAGGCTTCTTGAAAGTTTAAATAGTTGTCCAGTATCAACAATCAGGAGTTCTTAAATATGGCCAGCTAAGATTTCACCTGATCATTTCCCTCGGCATATTTTATCCAGACATCATCTTCAACTTGATTTTTCAATGATTCCAGTTAAGGGTCAGGCTAGGAAAAACATGGAAAAAGAAAAACAAGAATGAAATACATGAACAGTGACTGCCATGTTTGAGAAATTCCTCCCTCCCCTCTCTTTCCCGGGAGAAAAAGAAAAAAGAATATTGATCAGTCTGTAAGGTAGATGATAAATCAGGATATCGTGACTTTGAAGTCCAACAAACATCTACTAGATTTAAGTGGGGAAAAATTAATGCCCAAAGGCCATGAGGCTCCTATTTTGCTTGGTCTGTGGGAGTTCACAAAACATATGCTGCCTTACTACAACTGAAAACCATGACCTTCCACCCAAAAAGGAGCAACACCTTACTGCAAATCCAAGGCTTCCTCTACTTGATAAAACAACAACAAAGCAAAAATCTACCACCTAATATTCAGATCAGAATTTCATTTCAATATGAATATTTAAAATTCAAAGTCTGAATTTCACTACCTCAAAGCATGAAGAAAATACAAAAATGAATAAGTTATAATATATAATTCAAGGAATTGAAGCATGCCTGAAAGAAGAAAAAGAAATCCCATAGCCTGATAAGTAACACTTAAAAATGTGACCCAAATAATTCAAATTTACATTCCGACAAGCTGTTCATGGAGAAAATATCAATGATATATAAACACACACACACGTGTGTGTGTGTATCTAAAAGGCAAAGTCAGAATAACAGATGAAAAGAATTTTTCTTTTTTCTCTTTTTTGTTTGTTTTGGTGGGGGGGGGGGGGGGGGAGTTAACAAGCAAGCGAAAATAACAGATAAATACCAGGTTGCTCTTCCTTTTTGTCTAGCACCCCCGTGAGTTTCAAGCAAAAGATTGACAATACGCACTTCTAAAGTCATTCCATCTGCAATCTGATCATAAAAGGTTTAATATTAAAAGCTGACAGCTAGCAACGGACAATACTTCATACCATGGAAGGGAATTCTAAAAATGGCAGGTATTTTTAAAAGAACAATTAAAAACCTGAGCTACTTTAAGTTTGAGATATAAGAAGAAGGTAAGAAAGGGTGAGTCAACTTGTATGAAATCACAGGACCAGACCTCATGCTCATCCTTCCAGTCAAAATAATTATTTTTACTAACTCATTCAGAAGTAAGAAGGATATAACGTCAACTATTAGACTCAAACGGTTGAAATAGTCATGCGGATGCACATAAAATTCACAATCTCCTCTCTCTGTGACTTGGTGGTTGGTTAGGTTGGAATGGAAGTTACAGGTGGAATATATCTATTATACTGAAATGCGTCACATGGAATAACGCAGAAAATGGTTTTCATGATGTAAGTAATACAAGAAGTACATATATATAGGGGAGGCAAGATAGCACGGACGAGCCTATCCAGGTTCCTACTTTTCCTGAGATTGAAGCATGAGGTTCACCACCCCAGAGCAGGACCGTTGGCTCTATTCTATGGTCTATGGGCAAGCTGCCCATTTTCACAGCTTTCTAGGGTGCTACCAAATGTCCCAAGACCTTATTGTCCCTTCACCCCAAAAGCCTGCCTACTCAGCCGTGTCCCCCTCCCATTCTCTTCCACGTTCGAAAGCCGTTTGGTTGGCATTGCCTCATTGTGAGTTACAGTCGAACTGTGGCCCCAAGGGCAGAATTCCTTCTTTCAATCTTTGGCATCAATCCATTTGGTCCCTTAGCTCTTCATCCATCAAGGACTCATTTCTCTTTCTTCCCACAGTTGATGTTCCCCAGTAGTCCTAGCCATAAATGATGGATACTAGGTGCTATGCGTATTGACGCATGTAGTGCTGTAGCTAATGCATTAAGTATCCCACCTAGGGAGTACATTCACAAGAATGAAACTCAAAGGAATTGAGGAGTCCCACACAAATGGTGGAGCATGTGGTTGCTAATGCTTGTTGGGTATTTTGGTTTGACACTGCTTCACAACCAAAAAGAAGGGAGCTAAGTCTGAGTTAAAGGGCCCCAGTTGGTACAAAAAAGCCCACAACTCCTTGGGGTTATCCTACACTTGGAAGAAGTAGAAAAAGGAATAAATATAGTGATAATTTGATTCTTCGTCGCCATACTAAATAGAAGAGAAAATAAAAGTTCTTTCTTCGTCTTTACAAAAAGAGAAAAAAGGAGTAAGTTGTGACACGGTCACTAAAAAAAATCATTTTATTGCCAATTAGTTAATTAAAAAAATTGATAAGCATATATATATATATATATATATATATTCTAGAGAGGAATGATATGTTGGAAGAACAACAAATTGCTCAGGACTATCACCCCCATTTCATATTCCTTGAGTGCTACAATTTAATATCTCTAACTTAAGAAATCAATAGAGCACTAGCCTTGATAATGAAATTGAATGTTCCAAAAGATCAGCTTCTTTATGGAGTAATAAAGTCGGGAAATTTTGGCTCAAGTACTGGATTTAGTGGGACAAGATAACTAGCAATGGGAATCAGGAGGATTAAATAAGAAGAGGTTTACAATTCCCAGGAGACATGCGGGTATTCATAATTCCCCATATAAGGGACAATCAATCGCATCCCTTTCTACTCAGAGAAACATGGGATCAGGCTGGACCAGTAATTCAGGATCTTGCAACCACTGGATTACTAGTTGGGCAAAAATAGAAAAAATTCTCAAGCGCACCACCCAATCTTCCGTATCAAACATTCAGTCAGAGTGTCTTAATCAACATGACATATCTGACCTAATTGACACCAAAATGAGGGCCCAAAGTGGCAAGCATGGCAGCTGGGAGGTCCTCTTTATGTATGTAAACTCCATAGCAAGAAAGATGTTAAAGATCCTCCTTATGATAGCAAGAAAGATGTCAAAGAAACAAAAGAAATAGAATCCACAAGATTCTGCTAGGTATTTCATCCTAAACAACTGCATTCCAGTTGTCCACAAATTGCCTACTGGCAAAAGCGAAGAACATCACCGAAGAAGCAGAGCAAAGCAAATGAAGCAATTAATAGTAACTAACCTTGTCAGCAAATCCATAACCACTTCCCTTCCCTGCGCTGGGGGGTGACTGTAAACTAAAAATAGAAGAGAAACGCGGATAAATTCATCACAGAAGACCAATAAGTAAGAAAATTACTAAAATCTTAAAACATAAAATAAAGCAGAAGAAAAGTGGTCTTACCTATTTGTACTCTTACATGCATCCAAATCGTCGTTCTCCTCCAAAACCATATCCAGCTTATCGATTTGAACGACAATGGGCTCTAATTGTACATTACTCACGGAGGGGAGCTTCAAAATTCATATCATTTAATCAAAAGAAGCAATTGCCAAAATTAAACAAATAAACCACCAGAAAAAGCAACCACCTAAATGATAAATATGAACACATAGCAGTGCATGATTATTCTGTTGTTGTAAAAAAAAAAAGGAAAAACAGAAATGATCACTTTTCTGAAGTTCCTTGATGGAGAAGAGGTAGAAAAAAAAAAACCATTTCTACTACCGTCAGGCTTGATTTGGTTGGCATTTTAAGATACCAATTTCGTTTGCTTTTCAAAAATCAGAGCATAAATTTGTAGCACCGAACAGCGTAATACTTATCGATAGGTTCGAAATACTGTCATAATATGTCACCCACCACAATCTCTAACTTCCCAACTTTCGCCGTGGTAACATTCAGTGCCGGCGGCAAACCCAGACTCGCATGCAATGCATCGCCATTTATATCTACCAAATTCCAGAAAATGACAGAGAATTTAGCATCAGATCTCACTGTGCTCAATCCCCTAAACAAAACAACCCCAATTTTCACCTTTCCAAACAGGAACAACAGACAATACCTAAATTGGAAAGTTGTGCAGTGCGGCCCTGCAATTTGAACTGATCTCTGGAGAACGATTTAAGCCAGTACTTGAGTGTGTACTCTAACGCCCGCGCCAGTATCGACTCCATCTCGCAATTCTAACCGCGGAGAAGCCCCCTTAGTGTCTCTAGTGTGTCAAACTATCCTAGATCTCGTTAATTAAAAGTAACTAGGTCTTTATTCTGCGAAAGAGCCGCGGTAAATCTGCAGGACGTACGTCGGAGGAGGTGTCTTCGGCGAACCGCGAATCACTAGATCGTCGCCGGAATGGTGATGGTGGAGGTGGGTTGGCCCGCACGTCGTCTGGGCGAGTTCAGGTAGGAATCTGGCGAGTAGAGGGAGGGGAGGGAGGGACTTGCGTTACACGTGCGAAGGCGCGGATCCAATATCACTTCCTTCCTTTGATGGATGCGTTTGGCTTGAGTTTTGTTTGGAGGCCCTTTTTCCTTAACATAAAGGCATGTTTGCATTTGCCTCTTTCTTTATGTTTTATATTTATGTCTTTATATTTTATATTTTAAAAAATTAAAAATTTTAATAAATCTATTATTTTTATTTAGCAAAACATATCTTTTGAAAAAATTTTAAAATATTTTTCATTTTTTGAGGAGCCTATCCTCTAAAAATTTTATTTTAAAATAAATTTCAAAAATAACATATAAAACTAAAATTTTGCTTTCAAAAATACAAATAACTCATTTTTAAGACAAATTTATATCAATATTAATTTTTATATTTATCAAAATAGGTTTTTAAAATATTATTTACCAAAATAAGTAAAATATTGTAAAATTTGATAAATTGATTATGAGAAAACAAGTTGGTTTTTTCAAAACCTTTTTTTTTTGGAAAATTGATTTCTTGTATATTAATTTCTCAACTTCTACAATGTTTTACTTATTTTAGGAAATAATTTTTTAAAAACCTATTCTAATAAATTAAAAATATTAATAATGATATAAATTTATCCGTATTTTAGATTTTTTCTTTCAAATTAGGCGTTAGGGAATATTGCTGACCAAACCCATCCCATGTGGCACGTGAGAACAGTGGGCCCAAGTTCATGGTCTTTCGGTGGGAGGGGCAATCATTGACCGTTGATTGACTTGATCAGAGTTGGGGGGGTCAGGCGGGGAGGGAGGGTGACGATGAGGTTGGAGGACAACGAGGGGGCCAGCGAGAAGCAGAATGATCTGATCGGACCCTTGCACAGGATCGCGGTCCGTGGGCCCGACGTGTCAGGAACAGGACGAGGGACGCAGTGACGGGCGGATCACTGTCAGGCGGATGATCTGTCGGTGTCATATTCTTGGGAAACTTTAAATTTACAAAATTAATTTTAAAAAATCTACTAGGAATCTTTTTTACTAAAAAAACAAAAATTAAAATATAATTTCCCCACGGTGTTATATGGTAAATGAAATGTAAGCAAGAAGTTTAAATATAAAATACATTAACGAATTAACAAAGTGCACATGCACAGCACTGATGAGTATTACTTTTGCTAATAATCCACGCCATGTCCCTCGCAATCCCGCCGGCAGCTCCGCGACCCATTAGATTTACATTTTTACCCCCATCATATCAAATTAAAACTATTATTTTTAAATTTAATTATTATATCTATTAATATAACATATTTTGCAAGTTGACGTACATCCCATTACAAGTCAATTTTATAATTATTTTAATATATAAAAATAATGTTGTTATTATTAAAATAAAACTTGTATATTTTTTGTACAATTTTAATTTTTTTTAAATTTAAAAAATTTATTGACCCGTTTTCACAATTCAAACTTTTAAATTTGAAGCAGAAAAATTGTGTTCAATGAGTAATTATGAGAATAATTAAGAAGTATACAAGACAGTCATTTGGATTGAAAAATAATAATTTCATAAATTGCTATACATATTTACATACATATATAAAGGGAGAGAGATTAGTACACTAATATCTTAGATATAATATTAAAAACATTAAGCTATTAAGTTTAAATGAAGCCAAATTTATATTTTGCTGTGTACAAAATAGATTTATTTAAAATTATATTAAACTAATTGAATTTTAATAATTCTAGTTAGTATTGTTATTTTGATGAGTGAAAAAAATTTACAATTTTTTTATTTTTACAATAAATTGAGATATATAAATTTTTTGAAAAATAAATGTTAAATTTTGATTTTTACGTATTTAAAATTATAAATAAATGCGAGATTAGGTGAATGGAGAAATTAAATATTCGTACACGCAGAGGAGCCAAACACAGTGGCGCAGCTTCAAGTTCAACTTCAACGGGTCCCATGTGGGGGGACGATGATTAAGGGGACGTTTAGAAGGCTTACAGAAGGATAGGAAGAAAAGGAAAAGGAACGTGATGCGTGGAAATGAAGTGTCATTCCTCGGGATCAACGCCGCCGGCCGCATGATTGACCACCCAAATCTTGATAAGAAATCAGCCATTTGATTTGATGGCCCACGGATTAGTCGCATTCCTCCGTTGGGCGGGCCTGTTAGCTTAATTTTTGCTCAAGGGGACGCCTCTTAATTCGTGGTGTCCAAGTTTTTGCATTGTTTCGGGCGGTGTCGTCCAGACAAATTAATACTAATATTAATAATTCTTTAACTAAAATAAATTTTTAAAATTTATTTATCAAAATAAATCTTTATTGTAATTTATTGAAAATTTGATTTTTTTTTTACTTGGATTTGTAACAACAAACCAGGGTTATCAGCAGTAAGAAAGAAGAGAGAGGGGAAAAAGGAAAGGGGAGATGGGATGTTCTGCCCATGAGTTGCAACTGTGGCATTGCTGGGTGTGACCAAACTATACAATACTCCACTTGTCCAGATTAGACTACCTATAGATGGCTCATTTGATAAGTGGGTAAGGGTACGTTTATCTATATTTGATAAACAGGATAAAACAGAATGGAATAAAATTTGGTAAGAGAAAAATTAGATAATAATAAAATCAAATCTGAATAAACTATACAGAGAGAATGTTAGGATAATTTTATTCGACCCTTATCTAACTTTTTTAAACAATATTATTTTTGCTATCACCACTAACTGCTACTTTCGTTACCTATGCCAAATAAGATAATTATTCAAATCACTATACAATTAAGATATTTTATCTCAAAATTTATCTTATTTTATTTTATTTTATCTAATTTATCAAATGATTCCGAAAAATAAAAATTATTCAATAAATTTAGCTATTCAGATCTGGATGTGCGGCATGTGGGGCTTTGCCAGACGCCTCTTAGCTCGGCCACAATCGTTGCCTGTGTGGATGGCCTCTTCCTTTTAAATTATAAGTACTCTCTACAAATAGTGAGATCTGGATGGCAGCATGTGGGGTTATGTCAAGCATCGTTTGGCTTGCTGCAGCCGTAGCCTAGGGTTAGCCCCTTTCGACACTCCTTTCCACCCTCTCTCTGCCTTCTTGCAACTCATGCCCCTCGTCTGCAAACCCAAGTCAAAAATCAAAGTTTTAAGGACTAATTTCTCATAATTAAAAAACTTATTTTGACAAATAAATTTTTAAACACTTATTTTAGGAAAAAAATTATTTGTATTAATATAAATTTGCCATATATTTGATGTTACGTGATGCTTTATCGGGAAAGTGTTTTATTCTTCTGATATGTATTTTTTTATAAGTAAGAAATAATAAATAAATACCTGAATATGCACACTTGCGAACTAAGGGAGTGCTCAATAACAATCAACTCCACTTCCTTGTGTTTCCTTTGTTTAAATTTTTTAACAAGTCATACTTTTTCCTTTTGTAATTTCATTTTAATTCTATTTTTATTTTCATAATTTTGATTACAATACATTTAATCTTAATATTTTCATAAAATAGTAACAGATACTAATATCAACTATCTCAATTTTTAACTAACAAACTTTATTTTCTAAGAGGGAAGGGTATGTTTGCATTGAATTTAGAAAAACTGTAATTATAAAAAGTAAATTTAGATAAAATAAAATCAATTTTTAAATAACATAAATTTTATTTTTGATTATATATGATCAATAAAAATAAATTACAAATAACAAAATTTTAGTGGTTAGATTTTTTTTTTTTTTGTAATCCATCAATTACTTTTCTTATTTATATTTTATATTTATCTTTTTTAATCTTGTAATCAATAATAAAACTATAGGCAGTTTGAACTCTTTCAATAAAAAATGTAAATATTTCCACCTTTTAAAATTTTATTACTTTTAAATTATATTTAAAATTCAACATTATTTTAAAATTAATAATTATTGTAAATAGACTTATAATATTGGTGGCCACGAATATCAAATCTAGTAAATTTATAACATTGAAGATTCTCTAACCATCTCTACTTTTACTTCCATGGTTTGTGAATTTGGAGAATATCCCCATTCATATATCCAATAGCTAAATCTGTGAATTGAAAAGGTTCAAATGATCTACTCTGCAACCAGTTGTTAGGATCAATAGATTTTAAAATCGTTCAGTCATATTCTTATTTTGAATGGTCCTAGTTAGTTGCTTTCTATCCATATAATGCATATAGCTTTAGTTGTTAGTTGGATCAGTTCAATAGCTCCATGTGAATTAGCAAATTTTTAAACCTTGATCTTGATCCAATGCGGAGACTAGATATGTTCATTATACCTTTCATGACTTATTTAAGAATAACGAATGAGATGGTTGGAGTATCGTTTTTTATTTGAAAAATGGATAGTTAGCCAGTAATAATAAGTAATATCAATAATAATAGTAGATAGTATTTAATGAAAGAAATAGAAGAAAGAATAATTGGAATCAATATTTACAATGCATGCATCCTGCAGAATTTCTTACATTTTCACGGAGTATTAGATCGAGTAACTGGGGGTCTATGCTTGACCGATATTGCAGACTATCACTTAACTACTTCTAAATTTTTTTTACTTTTTTAATTACATATATTTCGTCTCAAATATTAAATATCAAAATCCCTCGAAAGGGACAGATGATAACTGAGAAACATGAAAATTTGGGCCCTCCTGAGGCCCGCCGACAGCGGTTAATATCTTGGCAGGCTGGGCCCTTAGCATTGGGCTTTAATTTTTGGGTTATTGATGCAGAATACAAGCTGGCCCAGCTCTGCGCCATGCTAAGAACCTGTCCAGCGGTACTTATTCGGTGGATGGGGGTGCCCTTTGCGGTGGTCCTCCAGCTCAGAGCAAAGAGATATCCTTGTGCCCAAAAAGGTCAAAAGAGTTAAGGATGGCAAGGAGACTGGAAAGTTGGGTCACCACCGAAATTCATTTTCATGAAAAATGGAAAAATCCAATAAAAATAGAAATGTGGACGTGAATGAGTAAATAAAAATGAAAAAATATTTTTTAAAAATAAGTAGCACTTTTAACTTTGAAAATTTAACTTTTAACATTATATCTATATAAATATATAAAAGAGATTTTTATCGTTACAAATTTTAAATTCATAACATTTATTTCTAGTCAATATTTTGGTGAGATTTTCAACAAAAAATTTAACATGTACAACTTTTAAAGAATATCGTGCATTTGTAAATTCTGTAATTTAATAATTAAATTTATGGGCAAATGGTAAAAATGGTTTCAACATAACATCTAAGAAGCCAAAATGTACTTCTGAGATAATCCAATTTCATACAAAAATTGTTCTTTCAATAATTAATTTTTTATTTGTTGTCTACTCATAAATATAGTTATTGAATTACAAAATTTACCCTTAAAATATATCGATACCTTCTAAAAAATGTATGTATTATAATTTTTAGTGAAAATTTTATCAGAATATTCATAGAATAAAGTAATATAAATTTAAAATTTATTAGAATAATAATTTATTTATATGTTTGTAAGGTGTATAATGTTAAAAATTAAATTTGTAGAAGGGTGAAATCGTATTAATTTTTTTAATTTAAATTCGAACGCAGGATTTACAACACAAAGAAAAACCTTTAAATTTGAAAAAAAAAAAATCAAACCAGCTTTCAACACACATCCTGATGCGTCTCTGCGTTAGTCAGCTTGGTGCTAGCCGGTGGTGCCTCCGGAACTCGCCAAATCTTCTTCACCACCCAATGGCTACGTGTGCGCCCAGCTCCGCATATAATTCGGGTAGGTTGTTTTATACTGTTTTCTCAAAACCGTTTTCCTTTTCTGGAAAAGAAAACTGTTTTCAAAAAGAGTTTCCAATTAATCATAAAGATTTTAAAACGTTTATTCCATTTTTTTAATTAAATTTCCTTTAATTTACCCTAAAAAGTGAAATAATAATTTCTGTCCCAAAAATTTGTTGAGTTGGTTGGCTGGTTGCATAGTAACAATTCATTTAATATTGGGTACTGCTCTAATAGGACAATATTCTTAAATGAGTGACAAATATCATGTGTTCTAATAGATTATTTATCTGTTGGGACATGTATCACCTATCCAAGAGTGCTGTTCCACTATTAGGATAACACCTAATATCAAATAAACTCATAATAACGGCACGTGTAAAGTAATCGTAGACTTTACACCTTTAAGATGTCAACTCAATTGCGACTTCACCTGCTCGTACTTTACAAGCTTATCATAAATTTGTCTTTCTTTTTAATGCCTAGAATTTCAAAACTCAGTAAAAAGGGAAATATTCTTTAATATTTTCCTAGTAATAATATAGAAAAAATTAAATGTAAAAATATTTATACTTTTATCAGAAAATATATAATTTCTTTATTTTTCCTATAATTAAAGGAAGGCCATTGGTGGGAAATGCAGTAGGGGTAAGAGATGGCAATGGGGTTGGGTTTTAATTGAACTTGTCAAATGGGTAAGATTCGAATCTAAATAATTAAATGAGTATATTGAAGGAGTTGGGTACCTTGTTATTATATTATTATATTCATATTGTTTTTATTTATAAATTATATATATATCATATATAAAAATATAATTTTTAATTCATGATTTAGTTAATATATGCATTTACTACCTATTTAGATTTTTTTTATTTATTTTGAATTTTTACATATTCTAAATTATAAATATCATTTATAAGTGATCATGGATTTGAATTAATGAATCTGAGTTTGAGTAGAGGAGTATTTAATGGATCCTAATATGAAGATTAAATTATAAACCTGCGTGATTTGAATCCAGGTCTTCTTTTTATTGAAGGTTGCCATCCCTAGGTTGGGTTGAATGATGCATAAAAATAATCAAACAGGAAATAAAACGGGGGTGTTTTGATTTTGTTGGGGTGATTTTGGGATTTACATTCTATTAACAAAATGACGAATACCGAGATTGGTTGAAGTTGACAACATGCTCGAACATTAAAGCCGACAGAAACTACCTTCCACGCCTCCGTAACAACGTCGGCATGTTTGTTGAAGCCTTAATTAAATGCTTATTGGCGTAAAAGTCATTTAATCTCCACGTGCCAACAAATTATTGGACGTGCATGCATGGGTATATTTGAATAATCCTGAATTCAAAATAGGAAATTTTTAATTTGGATTTTTATGAAGAATGGTAAACGCAAAGAAAAATTTTCCAAAATTAAAATTAATATCTACTAAATTCCCGTTGATTAGTTTAAAGATTGGTAATAAAAATATTCAAATATATAAAGATAATATTAATAAAAAAATTGAATTTTTGAATAAGTCTAAAATATTTTGACTTTTAACCAATTACTTTACCAAAAAGTCCTTCTCGATTTAATTTATTACACCATAAAAAAGAATATTGAGCCCTTATGAGTGAAATGAAATGTGATTTAATGAATCCATAATTAATAGATTTTGACAAATATTTATTTCAGACAATTTCACTTGATCTTATCGCTCATTGTGTTTGAAGATTGCAGCTGTTGGTGACGTCAATCATCAATCCACATGCGACGATCGAGTAATAATTTTTACAATTTTTTTAACTTGGTAAAAATCGGTTTTATCAAATCCTTTTTAATTATTCAAATTTTTAATATTATAAAAGGTATTTATTAGCGCAAAATTCGGAAATCGCAACTTTTTTCGTAATTTTTTTAAAAAGTAAATTTACTTTTTTACCCTGCACGGAATCCGCGAAGCATTTACGTCGTCCCGTTTTTACTGCTGTCAGAGACGGAGCAGAGACGGGACAGGTGAAAACAATTTGACGCGTCCGTTGACCGACAGGTAATTCAATCCAAAAAAGTAAAAAAGAAAAGAAAAAAAGGAGAAAAAGAAAAGGGAGAGAGAGAGAGACGGACGAGACGTGCGAGGGAGGTTTTCTTCGTGCGACACTTCAACTACGACTAGCCCGAACGCCAAACCAAACCAAATCAAACCGGAGTAGGAACTGTTTTTCGTAGATAGACGCAGACGAAGTTTTTTTGTTTTTCCTTTTTAGTGTCTCTATTAACATCCAACATCCAGATTCGTTCAATCCCTTCATCTTCCTCTTCATCTTTCTATATTTGTCCATCCAATTAAATACATATGCTGGTTTTTTATGCATGCAGCAGATAAATATCTGTCAATTGAGTGGTGTTGTCCCAGCGAAAACCCTAAGACATCATTCTGATTACCCATTCTTAAATTTTTTAATTCGTTTCAACAATTATTTTCTTCAAAGCCGTTTGTCTTTTCGTATTCTAGGATTGATTTTGGTTTGGATTGAATTGACCTAATGTTCGATTTAGTGTACAGCACCAGGGGGGTTTGAAATTTTTTTCTTCTTTCTGATTTCTATTGAGTTTTGGACGGGTACTCTCCTGATTTTGTGTTGAAAAAATTGATCAAAGGTATAAAACGACGGTGGACACGAAGCGCTTCATTTTGTTCTGATTCGGAGGGTAAGTCCGTTGTTTTTGGGGCTTTCTGTCTTCTGAGAGCGGGATGGTTTATGTGTTGGGAGCAGGGGGAGACAGCTGTGAGTTGTTGCCCGTGGATTGATAGAGCAGTTTCATCTCTTTCTGTGCGGTGAGGGGCATTTAAAGGAACAGTTCGAGGTTATGATCAGTTCAGGAGAGACTTTGGAGAATCAGGGACTGCTTCATTTCTGGGTTCTCTTCTTCTTTGCTGCGGGAGAGTTGTTTGGCTTCAGCAGGGGATGAGGAGTGATGGCCAGAAAGAGCAGGGTGGTGTGCCGAGACCAGGACGGGCCAAGGGCTTCATTCCGACGTCGTTTCGGTCACTCTCTGGCTACTTGAGGGTTGTCTCCTCTGGTGCTTCGACCGTTGCTTCCACGGTCCGGTCAGCGGGTCTGCTGCCTCCGCGATTGTGGACAGGGAAAATGATGGTGTACGCAATCAGGTATGACTTAAAACTGGATTTCGTTGTTATCTCAAACAGGGAAGCTTTATTTTAGGACAAAGGATGAAACTTGTACGTTTTAGTATTGACTATGTGCCCTTCTAGAATTATTGTTTGAAGGGCTGAATCTTGGATGAGTTCTTTATGGGACGTGGCCTCTAATTTTCTGCGTGCAGTTGTCTAGATATCTACCTGTCTAGTATTTAAAGCTTTTACAGTTAATGCTTGGGAAGCCATTAAACGAAGTTAAGATTCTGTGGTTGATCTTATGGCGAGCAGGGATGCAAAAAGGGATAGGGGACGTCCCAGTTCATATATATCTGAGTGATACACGTGGCAGTTACTACTAAACTAGGGGCTTAGACAGCAGTCAAGGGGTTACATTATTGATTGTTGTTTCGTCGCCTCTAGAGGAGAATGATAAAAAAGGAGCTGATTGAAATGATATACATGGTGTTTTTGGATGCAGTTTCGTTGGGTGTGCGTTTTTGTATGTAATTTTATGCGGCACTTCTTAGTTAGTCCAATTTTAGGTGAGGAATTTAAGCTGTCCAGTTCCCCTGTTAGGCTTTTAGGCAAATGATTGACTATTCAATGACCTTTTTTTTTTTTTTGGCGAGATAACTTCCATGTAATAATGGTTATTTTTGGAGTGTCTTGCCATGTGTGTTGAGTTACTGGGAACCTACTTGATGATATTTGAAAAAGCATGGCTGCGTGTTCAGTTACTTTGTTGGTCAGATTGAATTATAAATGCATTTCATTTGCCGGGTTGAGGTTTTACTTTGTTTTCATTTACAAGTGGACTGGCCTCATTATTCTTGATAAGTGGACAAATATAATCACGTGGTTTGGTCAAACAGTAAAGATTTACTGATTAGGATTGCTAGTGATTCTACTACATGATCGAAACATTAAGCCGACAGCTTTAATAATGCTTTTGGGATAAGTCGGTAAAGTGGCACGTGGATAGAACACGTATCTTTGATGTTTTGACAAAATTTAAGTTTTCCGTTGTTTGTTGATATTATTGAAGGTCCACTGTATTGGGTGTTTGAGGACTTGTCATGTACTCGTATTAGTTAACCGACAATTGCATTTGTCGCTTACCACAAGTGGGCTTATGAAAACACCATTTCTTTAAAGAGCTATCAGATAAATTTTTATTTATTATTGCCCTTTTGTGTATGGTTCTAAACTCATTGGTTTTCAAATAAATAAAGTGGCTGTAAGACCACAAATTATTTAATTTTTAAGGATGGAGTTTCCAAGACAAAATCCAATTATTATAATGTATTTTTTCTCTTGGATGAAAGCAACACCTTAAATGGATTCTGACAAAACAATTTTCCTTTTGTTAATGTCTTCTGTTATTCTTTTTATTTGATCATATTCTTCAACTTTATAATGTTAGGACTAGAGTGTGAAAGTAAACAAGCTGAGTTATGTTGAGCTTGAGCTTGATTCAACCTTACTTGAAAGTTACACAAGCCAGACAACTTTATGAAATTGAGCTGGAATTGGGCCAGGCTTGAGTATGGTTATTTCAGTTTGGCTTGTTTGCAGCCTTTAATGCAAGCTCTGCACAATGCAAGAATGGGCCATTTGAGGAGGCCATCATTATGCCCTTTAGTCTTCCCTCCAATCTTTTTGAACTTGGGCTTCCTCATTATTGTAGTCTAAGGGAAAGAATCTTCTATAATTGAAGAAGCTTTATGGTGAACTTACGAAGAAGAATGAATCCCTCGAGTCAAGACTTTTGAATAGTTTGTATAGTTCATGTATATTGGGCGCTGACAGTCTGTTACTGCTTACTATAACTGTTTTTTGTCCTTTTTTAATTCTTGGGAGTTAAAAAGTTTAATTCTTTTTGAGTCAATGCATTTGAATAGTATTTATACTTCATATGTATTGAGTGCTCAGTCTGTAGCTACATGCTACAATTTTTGTGCCCTTTTTTAATTCTCGGGAGTTAAAAAGTTTAATTCTTTTTTATTGCAAATGACATTTCCAATATGTAAGTCTTATTCATAGCATCCCATTTGATGTGCTCTTTTCTGAATTAGGTAGGAGACATCTAGGTATGGACGGCATAAGATTGGTGATTTTATTGAGAATCAAAAGAAGATTCAGAATCAGAAAATTAGCTGCTTCAATTTTTTTAGAAGGGTGGATTTGAAATGTCAATGGTGCTATGTTTTACTAATAAACTACTCTAGCTCAGTGCTCCAATAATATATTCCTCTCTTCATGTTTTTCATATGATATTGTACTATATACTAACTGCCATTGATGAATTTCACTACAAATTAAAGTGTTTTTTTGTCTAGGAGGGTGACTTATTTGATTCTTCATATCTGCAATTACAGGTGCTCTGGGCTGGTTTTGACAAGTTAGAATGTGAAGGGGAATCAGCAGGCAAGTTCTCTTGCTGGGTTACCAGTCTGGTTTCCAAGTTTGGGATGTTGAAGAATCAGATAATGTGCATGACCTAGTTTCCAGACATGATGGGCCTGTTTCATTCATGCAAATGTTATCTAAGCCAATATCATCAAAAGAAGCTGCTGACAAATTTGCAGATAGTCGACCTCTTTTGGCACTCTCTGCAGATGGGTCCCTTTCTGCAGTCCAGGATACATTTTCTACATCAGATGGTGGGAGCACCTTGAGTTCCCTTGATACAAAAAATGGTGGATTTATACCCACTGTTGTTTGGATTTATTCCTTGAGATCTCAATCATATATACATGTGTTGAAATTTAGATCAGCTGTTTATTCAGTGAGGAGTAGTGCTCGAATTGTTGCTGTAGCACAAGCTGCTCAGGTAAAATCGGTCATACGCTTTTTAATTTTTCATATATTTTTCTTGTTCCAGAGCGTGAAATTGGACTTATTATGTGCTACAGATACACTGTTTTGGTGCTGCTACCTTAGAGAAGGAGTATACTATTCTCACCAATCCTATCTTTACTGGATGTTCTGGGTTTGGAGGCATAGGCTGTGGGCCTCTGGCTGTGGGACCCAGATGGTTGGCTTACAGCGGAAGTCCAGTTGCAGTTTCAAACTCTGGGCGTGTGAGTCCACAACATCTTACTCCTTCTAGAAGTTTTCCTGTTCCTGCTTCGAATGGGAGCCTGGTGGCCCACTATGCAAAAGAGTCTAGCAAGCAACTAGCTGCTGGCATTCTAACCCTAGGAGACATGGGATATAAGAAGCTGTCCAGGTACTGTTCTGAGCTTTTACCTGATGGCAGCAATTCTGCACAATCAGGGTGCCCTGGCTGGAAGGTCAATGGAGTCGTCAATGGACATCTGCCCGAGGCAGAAAGCATGGGAATGGTATTTATCATTCTTCCCCATGTGTGCATATTTGTGGGTATTGCTGTAGTTATGGTTTGCTTAACAATGTAATGTTATTTGTTAGGTCATTGTGCGAGATATTGTCAGCAAATCTGTTGTTGCTCAATTTAAGGCACACAGAAGTCCTATTGCATCATTGTGCTTTGATCCAAGTGGGACCCTTCTGGTGACAGCTTCAGTTCAAGGCCATAATATAAATGTTTTTTGCATAACGCCGGGATTACTACGAAGTTCCTCAGGCTCTGTTTCTAATTTATCTTGTGTGCATCTTTATAGGCTGCAACGTGGTTTTACAAATGCTGTAAGATCTCATATTGGACTCTGTCTTTGAATTCAATTTCTTGAAATCCTATCAAATAGATTTGTGTTAACATCTCTGTGATTATTCCTTTTCAGGTTATCCAGGATATCAGTTTTAGTGATGACAGCCATTGGGTTATGATAAGTTCCTCCAGAGGAACAAGCCATCTGTTTGCTATTTCGCCTTCAGGGGGATCAGTTAATACTCAGGTTTCTGATGATTGTTTTGCCCATAAAAATAATGGATCTAATGTTATGACTAAGACTCCTGTTCGTTGGCCAACAAATTCAGATTCACAGATGTTTAACCCACTAAACATTTGTGAATCTGGTCCTGTTACACTTTCTGTCGTTGGCAGAATAAGGACTGGAAGCGGTGGTTGGAGCAGCACTGTAACTGGTGCCGCAGCAGCTGCAGCAGGCCGGATGAGTTCTATTTCTGGGGCCGTTGCTTCAGCTTTTCACAACTGCAGGGGCAAGGAATTTCGTGCAGGTTGCAGCTCCTTGAAGGCGAAGTACCACCTGTTGGTTTTTTCTCCTGGTTGTTTGATTCAGTATGCATTGCGAGCACCTTCTGGCTTAGATTCTGCCTCTGTTGTGTCTGGATTGGTTTCTTATTATGACTCAGCTTCTGAAAATGATGCAAGAATATTAGTGGAGGCAATTCAAAAGTGGAATATCTGTCAGAAACAGAGTCAAAGGGAGTATAATGATAATACTGACATCTATGGTGAAAATGGAAACTCAGGCTGCCACAAGATATTTCCTGAAGTAACAGAAAGGGAAAATTATGGGTTCTCTGAGGCCAGGGGCTCAGTTGCCAAAGTAAAGATCGGTGCTGAAGAAAGGCACAATCTATTTATTTCTGAAGCTGAATTACAGATGCATCAAGATCAAATCCCATTGTGGATGAAGCCTGAGGTATTATTCTTCATGCTGTATGTGTAACTAGGATAGGCATTTGTTTTGCAAAAAAACATGAGAACTGAAGTTTGGAGCAATATAAACTTGTTTGACCTTGTTTTGGGCAGATCTATTTCCAGTCTATGATTTTAGACGACCTCAAAGCGGATCAAGGAGGTGCTTTTGGAGGGGAAATAGAGATTGAAAAGTTTCCAACTAGCGTGATTGAAATTAAGTCAAAAGATTTGATACCAGTTTTTGACTACATTCCAACTCCCAAATTCCAGCAAGCAAGGTATAATGTTGTTCTATAATCTCGTTTTACTCAGGTTCTTATCATGATTTCATTTTAATCTTCTTCCCTTGATTCTATGGTTCCTTTGTTGATAAATTTGGAACTAGATTTTCTTCATAATTTTTTGGACTGTAGAGTGGCTTTTATTAGCTTCTTTCTCGTCTCTTTCTTTTTTTTCCTCCTCCGATCCTCTTGATGTTCAAAACTTTTCTTGTGATAGTTACACAGAAATTCTTCTTCTAGTTCTGTTGAGATGGAAAAACATGCAAACCTCTGTAGTGCTTTGATTGATCCATGTGTCATTTTTTAATGTGCATGATTTTTATTTTGTTCTTATTTCAATTTTTTATTGGCATATTGTTGTTCACATTTTATGTCAATGTGATGTTCTACTTGTTTCTGAAATCTGTGTGTGTGTGTGTGTGCAGGTCTCCTGCTTCAGATAGCAGTGCTAGTAGGAGCCCACTGCATCTGATGTCTGGGCCAGCTGAAAATGGCATGTTCTCAGGCATGAGCAACACCAGCTTTATTAACACCATGACCGATGGTGCTGTTTCAGTAACTGAACTTTGTAATGGCATTGGAGAAACTAGGTGGGAAGGTTCACATATGCCGCCAGAAAAAAGCATGGGTTTTGTAAATAATAGTGACAGCCCTAATTCAAGTCCTTGGCCTGAGATTGTAAATAGTAGAGAAAGCTCTACAATGGAGGCCAAACTTAAATTTGTAAATAATGACAGAGAAGGCCCGGAAGTGGAGAACCAGTTTAAAGCTGAGGTTGATGAGTTTGACTAGAGGTAACTTTTGTGTGGTTCAATATTGCTATCAGTAACTTTGCTGGATTAAACTCCCTCCTTCCTAATAGCTTTCTTCTGGATACCTGACTTGTTTGTAAGTTGTAATCTAATGTCTATCCCCTGCTACCGGTGGTGTTGCCTTTTTTGCAGTTAAAGGATTGATTGTTGTGTTTCTTTCACTTAATATTTTTTTCTGATATTTTATGATAATTGAAATTATATATCAAATCAGACTTACTGCTCTGTATGCAATTTACTTGTATTTCGCAGGTGTGCAGCCATTCTTTTATTCTCCTGGGAGGGACCTTAACATTGTTGATATGGTGGGAGGTGGTTGGGGTGTCGAGTTGAAATGCAGAGCGGTTGACCGCAAAGCGGAAATCATGGATTGCATGTTCGTTTAGTAATTTTATCTTCAGTTGACCTTGTAAATATCAAATATAGAACTTAATATACTAAATAATCACACGTAATGTGTAAATAGCAGCATCGCTTTATGACTCTCTTATTGGCGTCCTTGTTCCATTAATTAAAATTTCATTTGTTGTTATCCTTCTGCATTTAATGGATGAAGAGGTTCCAATTCAAGAATTCTATGTTTGGTGCACCCAGCAGTTTAGATTGGGTCTAACTTTATCTGAAAGTCCTGATAATGCAGGAACTTGTTAATACTTGTTTTTGTTGGGAATAATTTGTTAGATTTAGGAATGTTTGCAACAGAAGCAACAAAAATTAGCCCATTCAAGGAATATTTGCCCTTGAAGAGTTGATAAATGCAGCTGTGTGTGTGGGGTCCCCCCCCCCCCAAAAAAAAAAAGCAAATTCACTCCTGGTTTTTATTAGGGAGAAGGAAGGTGGAGATGAAGGGAAGTAGAGTTGTCAATAAGTTAAATTTTAATTTAAAATTTAAAATTTGAATATGATTAAATTATTCGGTAGATTAGATTTAATAATAAATGTTCGTAATTTAAGATAAGTAAGTTAGATATGGTATTAAATAATTTAATATGTTAAAAATTTAAATTTGAATTTTAATAATATTTTTAATTAAACTAATAATTTTATATATATGGCATTAGTGAATTTAAAGTTGTAAAAATTTTATTGAAAAAATTAAAAAATTTAAGGATCAATATAATTAATGTAATATAGTTAAAATATTGAATTTATAAGAGAATTATTTTTTTATTAAATCGAATTTTTTTATCGAATTTCAAATTATTTATTAAATTTGATATAACTTAATAAATATAAATTCTATAAGATTCGAGATCGAATTCAGACACAATAAAAGTTAATTAAATTCAAATTTAGATATATCTAATTTAATTCAAACAACTTTAGTAAAAATATGAACGATTTTCGATTCTCAAAATTTGACTTCACAGGTTGGTCTCTCATGACTGAGATGAGCCTGGTCAAACCCGAAGTCGATAGTGCTAGGTCTATGCCCATTAGGTGGCCATGAATGGATCCTCTCACCACAGGCTTGGGCCGGGTTTCTCAGGCAAGATAGTGTAGGCTTTCCGGAATTGAAATTAGTTTTTCACTCCAATGGCGATGGTGAAGGGGAACTTGCAAATTGTGTTGAAAAAATTAGAAATAAAAATTATGTTTTTCGATTCCTATTTGGAGAGAAAACATGAAATGCATTTCATTTTTGGAAATAAAATGTTAAAATATTTAAATAAAAATAACAAATACCCTTACATTAAATATAAAAAGTGATGTTGATATGTTTTTATATAATATATTCTTAAAAAATATATATGTTGAGACGTGTAATATCTTTGCGTATAGTCTAATCAATTTCATTTATCTTAATCGATGCGGGATATGTGACATTAATAATTGAAAATTTATTTTCATTTTAGTTTTATCTATAAATGGAGGTAGAATTTTTATTTTCTAAATAAGATTTTTCCTTATTATAATATTTATCTTTCTCTATTTGTTATTTTGAATTATTAATTTTATTGACTCAAGATTCCTATTTATATGGTAATATAAACTTTATTATAATTATATTTTTAGAATTTGACTTTCAGTTGATTACTTATATTTCTAGTTGTATTAATCCTTGCAAAGAGTAGACGTAAACTCCATCTTTATGTGACTTATTCTTCTAATCAGTTTAATATGAGTCATAATCCTTACTTCAAATTTAAAATATTTTTGTGAAAACGACTGTGTTTTCGATTCTATTTTTCTGTCTTCCCAGATAAATAAATATGCTTCAATTGCTTTCACTTTTCCTTGTCATAAGTCACAAACAGCAAAAGAAAAGAAGACACGACTGCGGTTTTACTAGAAACAGTGGTGAAACTCTAGTGGTGGTGGATGAAGCGTGAATGGTGTAGAAAAGTCTTATTTTAGCTAGGGATCTGAACTTTAAAAAGATTCACCTGGAGACAGATTCTAAGGAGTTTGTGAAAATAATCATTGGTAAGAGGAGGAGCAATTCTTAAGACCATCCTTGTTATTTGAACAATAAAAATTTTGCTAAACCCACACTAGCAAGTGGAGATTAGTCATGTTAAGAGAGGTAGCAACGTTTGCATGGATACTCTTGTCAAGGTGATTATCATGCATAAGACAGGGAGGAAAGTGTCGACTTTCCCTTCTCTGCTAAGAGGCCCTCTCTATCAGGATGCTTTGGGAGGTTCATCTCCCTGTATCGAATTAGCATAGTTTTCTTTTGGGTTTTGGTCTTGGTTACAACCAAAAAAAGAAAACAGGATTGAAATGCAAAAACTAAAAATTTATTTGTAAAAATTTAATGAATTTTTTAAGAGATGATGAGATAAATTCACTAGAAAATTTGAAAAAATCAAGCACATTAAGTAAAATCTCTCATTTTAATTCAAGGGCTTTCTCTAATTCCTAAACTCTACCAAGAATCTTCTGACTCCCATTTGCTCAAGGAATGGCGTCATTACATTTTGAGGTCAACTTGCATGTATGAGCAAGACAAAGAACATTAGACCAATTTGAATAATTTAATTGTAAAAAAATTCATATTTGGAGTTGATTTGGTAAAACTAAAACGTTATAAACTACTTTTTGAAATAATCAAAGATGTGGGGTATAAATTTAAATTAAAAATATAATTTGTTTCCCCACCAGAAAATAAGAGAAAACAAAAGGGCCTCACATCGAACATAACTTTATTGGGTTTTCAAAGAGGCTCTCTGTTCATTCAAATTTTCTTTTATGGTAGCAAGAGCCTTTATTTGGAAAATCTGATTTTGTTTTGTCCTCTTTCTGTAATATGATACCCTAAATTGGGTAAATTCCATTATAAAATGGTCAAACCAAAAATTGAGAAGAGAGAATCAATTTTTAACTACTGCAAACTGAAAAAAAAAAACCAAAAATCGAGTAGAGATACAAGATAGATATATAAAAATAAAAAAATTACTTATTTTAGTATAACTAGACTATAATCACAAGAGATGATAAATACTATATTTTTCAACTCAAAAAAAAAAATATATATATATATATACGCTCACACAATAAAACATAATTATCGTAATCTCTTAATTCTAAGGATAAAATTTAAATATACTTATCCCAATCTTATTTTTTTTTTAAAAAAGATAAAGATAATTTTAATTAGGATTAATCTAATTATAAAGATAACCACAAATATTAAATAGTATCTCTTAAAATACTCCCACAAGATAGAGATATTGTCCGTATCTCCAATTTTCATCTTAAATTTTTCAAATTATGTTGTACAAAGAAACTTAGTATAGTTATTTTAATATTTTATTTTTAAAGCTAAAATTTGAATATATTTATCGTAATCTTATTTTCAATATAAATAGAGAAAGATAATCCAAATTAGAATTAATCTAATCATCAAGATAATCGCTAATAGTAAATAATAAATAATAAACAATTCTGAAAGAGAAAAAATAATAAAAAATCAACACAAATATGACTAAAATACAATCAGTTAGGGTCTAAGATACATTCCACCTGTAATTTTCATTCCAACCTAATCAACCTCCAATCCGAAGTGAGAGAGAGAGAGAGAGAGAAAAAGAGAGAGAGACTCGGTCATTTTCCATTTAGAAAAACTGTTGACATCAAAAGCCTAAAGCCATCCATGTTTTTCATCTCTGTCAGTTCTCAAAACTGCAAAGCCAAGCAAACACCAAACAACTCTTTGTCTGCATCTTCTTCTCTTCTCTCTCTCAACTTCCCTCCTTCAAAACCAAGCCAAAACCCTTGTATCCAAACAACACCCTTCTTAGTCCCATGTCCCTTTCTCCCAAACAACCCCTGGTTATAATATATTTCCCTAAATGCCCCCCCTCTCATGTATAACCTCAATGCTAAGCAAGGTTAGGTGCATGAAAGCAACCCCAGAAACTCTCCAACTCCCTCCTCCTCTCCCTTTTACTGCAGCTCTCACCCCCACATTGCTATTTGCAATTCAACTCATCCTCTTCTTTGGGGGTGATTGAAGTCCTGACAAGTACTGGGATCTTTTCCTTTTTCTGCTTGGACTGTTTCTCTCTCTCTCTCTGCGTGGCTGTGTTTGGGAATAAAAATGCAGCTTCACATATCGCCGAGTCTCCGCCACGTGACGGTATTGCCATCGAAAGGGGTGAGGGAGTTCATCAAGGTGAAAGCGGGATCGAGGAGGTTCTCATATCGGACGGTGTTCTATTCACTACTTCTGTTCATGTTTCTTCTACGGTTTGCGTTTGTGTTAACTGCGGTGGACACCATTGATGGAGACAGCAAATGCTCGAATATAGGTACCTTTCATCTATATGAATTCTCTCTTCGCACGGGTTATAGTTCACAGAGACTAGTAACGAACAAGACACAGTTTTCAAATAAAATAAAGAGTAAAGAATCAAGTCATTGTTTCGGTCGAGGTATACAATGTACTCACAGAAAGAATGATATCAGCTGAATGTCAATAGTTCAGAAATCAAAGTAAACTATTTCTGGATTCCCATTCTGTTTTCTATTCTCAATTTTCGATTTTTGTGTTTTTGAAATTAGAATATTCTGAAGATATTGAAAAATTTATTTCGGAGCAAACTTATTATTTTTTAAAAATGGGCATGTTCTCTAAAATTCTCTGTAGAACATATTTTTCAGAAAGACTTTCCAACCGGATTTTCCATGCCTGTCTGGTCTGTTAATTCGGGAAAGAATTAGAGGTGGGTGGTACAGAAATAGTTGACCTAGAAAACAGAATAAATATATAAAATAAATAAAAGAAAAGAAAGAAAGCAAAGAAGGACGTCCGATTCAACTTTTCGGATGATAAACGCTTCTGAACAACAATCTATTTGAACTAATGATGTCAGGATGCTTGGGCAAAAGATTAGGACCAAGGATCATGGGAAGAAGGCATGAATCAACTGTAATCTCTTTCATCTGTTTGTTTATTTAATTATTTTAATTTTGTGAATTGTAATCATCTTGTTATTGTCATAATCAAACACGGAATAGCTTAAATTTCTTTGCTTCCTGAAAGGTTCCTCAAGTGATCTACCAAGTTTTAGAGGAACCATTGAGTGAAGATGAAGTAGAAGCAGACACCGATGTTCCACAAACATTGGAAGATTTCATTGCCGAAATGAAGAATGCCAGGCCAGATGCCAGGACCTTCGCAGTCAGGCTTAAATCTATGGTACCACCGTTCTTCCTCTCTCTCTCTCTCTCTCTCCCCCAATTCAACTGATCAAGTGACTTAGCTAGCCTGATACGGGGAGCATATGTACTTTCATGGATGATTTAGATCTTTTAAGAGAAGTCGGATTTTGAAAGTTTAACAAGTTAGTGGAAGAAATATGGATCATATTATAAGAAAATGAATGATTTACTAAAATGCAAAAATAGAAGAAGATTTGAAATAGAGTAATCCTAATTCTGCCAAGCCTTTAAATTTCCCCAGGTTACCCTCCTGGAACAGAGGACGCGGACTGCCAAAATTCAGGAGTATCTCTACCGCCATGTAGCATCTAGCAGCATACCAAAACAGCTCCATTGTCTTGCTCTAAAGCTCGCAAATGAGCATTCCAACAACGCCAATGCCCGTCTGCAACTTCCTTCACCAGAACTCGTCCCTGCACTAGTAGATAACTCGTTCTACCACTTCATACTCGCCTCAGACAATGTCTTGGCGGCATCAGTTGTTGCTTCATCACTAGTTCAAAATACCCTACATCCTGAGAAGATTGTTCTTCACATAATAACGGACAGAAAGACCTTTTCCCCGATGCAGGCTTGGTTCTCTTTACACCCTTTGTCGCCTGCTATCATTGAGGTCAAAGGGTTGCACCATTTTGATTGGTTAACTAAAGGGAAGGTCCCCGTATTAGAAGCCATGGAGAAGGACCAGAAAGTGAGATCACAATTTAGAGGTGGTTCTTCGGCAATTGTTTCAAATAACACCGAGAAACCTTATGTCATTGCTGCAAAGTTGCAGGCACTTAGTCCTAAATACAACTCGCTAATGAATCACATCCGCATACATCTACCAGAGGTAAATCTAATAATAATGTAGATTTCTACTCCTGTTTGCGAAAGAGATTCTGCTAAGTTTAACTTGATTAATATGGTTGTTTTCTTCTGCAGTTATTTCCTAGTCTGAATAAGGTTGTTTTCCTGGACGATGATATTGTGGTTCAAACTGATCTTACCCCTCTATGGGACATTGACATGGGTGGTAAAGTAAATGGAGCAGTGGAAACATGCAGGGGAGAGGACAAGTTTGTGATGTCGAAGAGATTAAAGAGCTATTTGAACTTTTCTCATCCCTTAATAGCAAAACACTTCAAACCTGATGAGTGTGCATGGGCCTATGGCATGAATATCTTTGATCTAGAGGTTTGGAGGAAGACAAACATAAGCCTCACTTACCATCACTGGGTTGAAGAGGTAACCAGCCTAATCAATTGTTTTCTACAATAGATAGACTAAAAAAAGTTGATGGTTTATGAGATGTTTTCGGAATTCTGACTATGCAGGTGGGTTAATGAAAATTCTTGCAGGAAAATTGTCTAACAAAATATTTTTTTGTGCAGAACTTGAAATCAGACCTAAGTTTGTGGCAACTAGGGACATTACCTCCAGCTCTGATAGCATTCCATGGGCATGTCCATGTAATTGATCCTTTCTGGCACATGTTGGGTTTGGGCTACCAGGATAATACAAGCATTGAAGATGCCAAAAATGCTGGTGTCATCCATTTTAATGGCCGAGCGAAACCATGGCTGGATATAGCATTTCCTAAGCTTCGGCCTCTATGGACCAAGTACGTGGACTTCTCTGACAAATTCGTCAAAGGCTGTCATATCAGGGCATCCTAACAGGGGAAACGAGAGGAGAGTTGATTTCCTAAGTTGCAAAACAAAATGATTTCATACGAACACCAGGAGGAGGAAAGATTTCTTTACAAGTTCAAGAAGAGAGATGATAACGGCAACAGGCTCCAAGTGTTATGAACTCTACTTCCTTCACTGGAGTTCGGTGTTCTATATAATATATTTCTATTATTTTTTGAGGAAAGATAGGAGTTTCTTCAACTCCTAAGTTTTCAAGCAAATAATAGACAGAACTACTGTGTAAATAAACTTTCAATGCCTTGATATGCAAAATGAAGAGACCCCTATTTTTGCTACCTTTCCAAGAACTACTACCTTAGATTCATGATCTTTAAGACGCAACAATTACAGGAGGACCACAAGTGAGCTCCTACAGAAAGCTGCTTAACTTTCCTACTTTCCTTTTCACAGACAAATGCAGGAGTGCCAGTCTCCTAGAACTATGTATCTCTGCGACAACATGGAAGATAGGTGAAATTTGTCCGGACAGCTGCTAGTCTCGGCAAGGAACTTTACAAAATATTTCAATGAGAGGCTTCAGAGACCACCTTGCTTAACCAATTTGAAGCAAACATGTCAACCAAATGCATTCTACTGAGAACTTGGCGCACAATTAGTATACTCTTTCCACCAAAGCATACAACTCATCTCCCAAACCTCAGTCGCATATACTAGATAACACCAAGTGCCAACGGCATATAAGGAAAAGATTAGTCTACTTTTAGTACAATTAACTGTCATAAACCATGCAACCATACAAGGTTTAACCCTTAACAGCTCAAGTGTTCATAAAATTAAAATTCCTACAAATCAAAAGCAAGAAATAAATAGAGCTATGTATAATCAATAAAACCCTTTGATCAACGAATCAAAGTCCACAGTGAGCGGCTGAACTCGTAGTCAATGCAATGTAAATGCACTCCTTCGGTCATTTCAACAAAAAATATTCTCACAGATCAAAAGAGAGAAAATTTTACATTTATTCAATTAGATTTACTTTTTACCAGTTACATTTGATACCAAATCCTTCAAAAACTTGGCAGACTTTGTAATGGGAGAGTTAATAGCCATCAAATTGTACAAGACAGTCTCAACTTCAGTGATTGATGGCCGTGCCTTGAAACTAGAAACCAGTTTCAGTTCTCCTTCTTCTTCAACCAAGACACTCCACTTCTCTCCACTCAAAACCCCATGTCTAACACACTTGAAAATCACACCTTTTCTCTTACTCAGAACTCCTCTAACCTCCAAGCCCATGAATGAATAAACCACCTCGAATGAACGCACAAAGCCACCCAAGCCCTGAAAACTGTTTTCCTCCTCAAAACCCCATCTGGGATTAAAAATCACCACTGGCTTTGGGTACAAAATGTCGCTAATCCTTTCCATAACTTCCAATTGCGAAGTTTCTGGTGCCAAAAACACTCCCACGTCAGCAGAATTGAGATCTCTGGCATCATAATTGCTAGCATAGGATGAAATGTCCGAATGTTCGACTAAATTTGAGTCAAAAGTTTCATTTGCAATTTCTGTTAAATTGGGATTTCGCCATAGGATTAGAACTTTAACGGGAGAGCCTTTTCTTTTGATGGGTAAGTCGCCGAACACTTGGAGAGCCAGCTGGGTCAGTGACACCGGCGAGTCGTCGTCGACTACCGGAATTTCGACGCGGAGTCTGGGTTGTTTCAGCTTCTTGAGTTTTCCGGCCAGCTTGGGATTGTTGAGGGGCTTCTCGAGGATGGCGGAGAGGGAGGTTTTGGCTTGGAGGATCGCCTCTTCTTTGGAGGTGGGTGGAGTAGGGGAGGAGATAGAAGGCCGAGTGGATAGAAGAACAATTTTTGTGGTGCGGGGGAGATTTTGAGGGGACAAGAGAGATGTGGGAATGATGAATCTTTGTTCGCGTAAAGAAGGAAAGAGATTGAAAAGGAGTTCTATTTAGCTGCATCTGAAATACATGCCTCGGAGGGTCGATGGTTTGTAAGTTGGTCCTGGGAAGACCAGAAGCCATTCTCGAATCTCCAGATTAAGTAGAAGAGGAGGTTGCTGGAGAGCAAGGTTGAAGATGGAGGTGGATAAGGTTGAGGGACATCTTGACTCATTACCAGCCTCAAAGCAATATCAGACTTCAGGTAATAAAGTAAAATACCAGCAATTCCACTAATTTACTATTAAAGTGCATTGGAAGAGTGTACACGTTTACCAACCAAACTTTATAAGCTTTAGGGTTGTATTGAGGGTGAAGTGAAGGACTCAATGATCAAATCCTCAAATTGAGGTACAAGAGTCTTGCAAAATTTCATCCTTTTTGAATTTAAATTTATAATGATAACCAGTCGTAAAAATAACTACATCCTCCCACACTAGTGTCAACCATCCGTCATCAAGATCCTCTGAAGGGTGATGGATCCCCTCCAGTCCCTAGTTAATTGCCCAGTCTCTGTTTATAACAGAACCTAGGGCTATCCTGTTGCGTTCTCTTTAAAAATTTAATGTTTCAAGCATTGAATGTGAGGAGAGAAAATTTAAATCTTACAAAAAAAAAAGGGAGATTATTCATCTCCAATTCCAGTCACAACCATAACCAGTGAGGATCTTTGTCCAGAAACACAAGGGCTTACAAAAGATGCCAACTGGACTTTATCTGCCCTCCCACAATTCCCTCCCTCAGAGGCAGCTGTATGCACTGCAAAAGTGCAGCAAGCTGGAAAATGGAAGACAAAATGACAAACAAACCTGCAGGACTTCACAAACCCACACTCTACCCCCCACCCTTAGAGACGATTCCAAAAAGACATGCCAGATTAACTTATTAACACTTTACATCTAAACATCAAGTTCCAAAATAGCAAAAGAGTGATACATCAACCGCAAGATCCAGTTTATCACTTCAGCAAGAACTAATATAGTCAGCAGTTACAAGAAAATAAATGAGCATTGAGGGTACATTTCCATGCCCAAGGAATTTTAGGTAAGAAGTGGAATTATGCCACAGGTGGGCGGAGCACGTGATCCTGCGAAGTATCCACAGCAGCAGGTGGCATGAACTGCCACATGGCAACCCCTGGGTAGCTAATGACTGGAACCAATTTGTTGCCCGCAGCTTGGCCTTGAGCAGCAAAGGCAGCTGGGATAGCAGAAGGTGGAGGCAGGAACCCAGGTTGGGCATTCATTGTCTTCAGTTGTTGCTCCAGCTTCTCTTTCTCAGCCTTCAGCCTCTGCTTCTCATCTCGAAGCTCATTCTTCTCAGCCTAGAGAAGTAAATGCATGACTTAGTGTAACAGAGTAGGAGATTACAAATACCGCTATTCTGGTTTTTCAGAAATAAAAGAAGACAGTAGGATTAGTGGAAGTGTCAATTTTGGAGAGTTTCATTCACCTTCAGCTCTTTAATCTTCTCCTGCAGACTCAAAGTTGAATCTTTCAGCTTCTGAGCTTCACCCCTCAGCTGAGTCACCATTCGAGCAGCATCAACCAAAATAGCAGCCTTGTCTATCTTAGGAGGCCTTCCAGGATCAAGGATAGACCCCAATTCCATGAACCTATAAAAATGAAACCAATATTGGTTGTCACAGAGAGAGAGAGAGAGAGAGAGAGAGGTATGGCAAGGAGTTCAAGTTCACACTTGTCATTTAGCCTATCCCTCCGCAACTTCTCCCTACATGCTTTAGAACTTGATGCACCACATGATTCAGGCCTTCCCCTAACAAGAATTACAAAAAGGTCAAAGAGAAGCATAGATGAAAGATTTAGGGTCAAGTACTAGCACAAATACACAGTTTATCAGCACAATACACGGTTAAGAGGATAAATGAATATTCTGCTTCTGACCTCAACCAAACATCAGAGTCCATACAGTGCTTAGAAAAAAAAAATCTTGCATTATTTGCAAGGACACTGCTATTAGAGGATAAGATTCAAACATATAAGCTAACCAAAGCTTAAATGTAAATGAGGAGTGCATGTTCGGTCAGCCAGGCATTGCCTAGTACCTTTTAGTTGACAAGGCATGAAAAGAAAACAATAATAAAAAATGGTTTTCTTCCAGCGCACTTTTTCAGTTGCCAAGGGAAATTGTCTCGTGCTAAAAATGTTTTTTTTTAAGGAGAAAACTTCCATCAAAATCCTCTTTTTATGCCAGATCAAAATTGAAAAATCTCCATATAATCACATAAACTTGTTATATAACAACGAATTATATGACAGCATTCAGAGTTGGAGGAAGATGAAGGCTCAAAAGCTGCCAAAACTACAGCTAATAAGTGATTGGGTTGGCAATATCAGAGATGGTTCTCAATTTCTAAATCATCTCTTGGAGAAAGTTGAGTAGATGATTAGCTAAGAAGTTTAAAGTCAATTATTGCATGACGACAAAATTATGGATCCGGAGATACTTCTTTTTAAACTATATGGTTTCTTTACATAGTCCTTTCCTTTCCCTCACCTCAGCCAAAGTTTATTTTCTATATGATTTCCTGACACTTAATATGAAACCTAATGGAATGATGATGTTCTCAGGGAATTTACTAGGTCCCTCTGGTATGAACAGCATCTCAGTGTTTACATCCGTGTGCAATTAAATTCTTAAAACAGACCCTTCTAAGGTAAACAAGCTTTGCATTGTTCCTAGCTTGTGCATATTGGGTCATCATCTCAGAAATTGGCAGGACGAGCAATCATAGCCTAGGAGCATGGTTGGCAGTAAATGGCAAACCTGCAAGGCCTTTTTGTTTCACGGTGCAATATCTATGAAACCAACAGAAAACATACACCCTAAAGAATCAGCTCTGAAACTTTCAAATGTAAATAGAGTGTAATTGTAAATAGTAGAACTTCACATCATCTTTTAACACAAATGTCTACATAGACTACAGCACAAGATATGTGAATCTAATAGAGTTTTTACCTCTTTTTTGAGCCAGTTTCCTTGTGGTTGTCTGAATCCCCCAAGGAACCATCAATTTCAACACTAAATATAGATTAGAAACAAAAGAGGCAGAAATGAGAAAACAAACAAAAACATTGAAAATATCTGGAGTGCAATCTTATTAAGAAAAGTTCAGCACGGTCTCTTGAATGGAGTTATGTGTAGCCAGCTTATGTTAATGTTCATAACGAATCAACACATTTAAGTAAATACAAACTCATTTATGCTACTTATTATGAGAACAAGAAAAATATAGTTTTGACTAAATGAAAACTGTCATCCTGATGGAGATACTCCTATAAATTGCAAAATTACTGAAATCTCTTTCTACCACCATTTACAAATGAGTGCACTAAATATCAACAAATACACAAAGGTTTCCCCAATGAGCATAGCTAAGACAACCCCAAGTAAATAACATATATGTATTTATGTATTTTTATATTGGACTACAACATAGAAAACTTATCAACAAAACAGATTACCAGAAACACGAGGCAGAAGCAATAAGGAATTCATTGCACAATTCTTTGACATTCGTTTATAGACATCATTAAAGTGAATCATACAGCTCATTAGTATGCAGAATCATACAACTCATTAGTGTAGCAATGAGTCATCCCATTCCAATTGAGAAGTGGCCATGTTGGGCACATTTTGGAAGACTTCTAGCAAGTATAGTTGGAGATGCACACAACAAATTGTTAAAGTGGAATTTACATTGGACCCATTCATCAGCTGAATGTTGAAGTTCAAACATGCCTGAATTTCCTAGGGCATGAAAACCAGATAAATTTCATACTTGGAGACCAAAATGCACCTTGACAGCTATGCTCCAGTCAATGTAACACAGCCACTTACACTTACTAAACAGAAGATAAGAAACTAAATGTTTCTGTAAAGAGATAAAACATAAACTTGAGTGAAATAGCATCGAATCAAGATTTTCTAGAGGTATACACTGCCCACTCAATCCCAAAGAGAAATTTCCGAATTTTCAAGAAGATAGGAACCAGTGAAGCAGTCTGATGCTATAAAGATACAAGCCTTAATCACCTGAGGAATAAGCTGTACAAATTCCATGCTTTTCTCATAGCCTTTCTAATTCATACCATAGAATGTAGCTACTAGCAAGCATATGAACATGTTCAACTGTAAAACTCACTACACTAGTGAAAAATTAACTTAGTCCCCTCTAAGAAATGGTGCAACTACCAAAAAATTAAAGAAACAAACAGACAAGGCCTAATAACCCGTGAATAAGATGTCAATTACCAGGAGTTTCTTTTAACATTTTCATTTCAAGTTAGAATGCCGCCACTATATGTGATGATTGTCCAACAGTACCATTCAATACATAAGTGAAAATTTCACTAAGTTTCGCTCTTGGAAATGGTGCTACTACCAAACAATTAAAGACACGATCACAAAAGACATTTCCAGAGCAGATAACAGCAGCGGACAAAATTTGCCATCCAATTACAAGGAACAGGAAAATTCAATCATTACATTGGCCTTTCCTATTAGAACGCTTCCACAAGACTGAAAATCCCAATATGCAGTTACGAACAAGAGTAATTTAAAAAAAAGCACAACCTTTTTGCTCAAAATTCATGAAGCACAGTAATTTCCACAAAGCTGCACTAGAAGAAAAAAGTTCCCAACAGAAAAAGATTCCATTTTACCATGTTAGATTAGACTTCATAGAAAGAAACAGGGACAGAGGTAAAAGTACAAGATTGCTGAACGGGTACAGGCAAAAAAACTAAATAATCATAATAATTTTGTAAGAATTCATGACACACAGACGAAAACACTTGATTGATCAAAAGGGAAACCAAAAAAATAACCAAATCTGCTTAAAGACACGACATGCAAGAAATAGAAGGATCGACTAGAAGGGAGGAAATTTCCCATAATTTATTGTCCGATCTGGTGAACTGAATTTGAAAAGGAATTGAAATCACCGTACCTGACGTTGGGGGAAGCGTTCAAGGTCTGCATGGGCCAGCTGAGCCGAGAAGCTGGGGCGGAGAAATTTCCGTCAGGAACAGCGATATCCTCGATCAGGCCGTAATCATAGAGCCAATTGGTGTTCTCGGGAGAAACCATTTCCGATGAGTCGCCGGAAATTTCGAGATTTTCCGGCAGAATTGCAACGGCGGGTGCGAATTGACGCAGAGTTTCAGCGTCCGGTAGAGATAGAGAGGCGAGGGTCGCGAGGTTTTTCAACTTTCACTGTTTTGAGGACGCGAAAAGGGAGTCTTTGACGGCGATGTAGTTAAGAATGAGACGCGCAGACGAGCGCCCCCGAGCCCGTCGAAAAATCCAAAAAAAAAAAGGAAATAAAAATTAAAATAAATGCAAAAATAAAAAGGGTTTCCGCGCTTCACACCAGTCCATTCAACGGCCTCAACCCTCGTTGACTGTGGGCCTAGGCCTCCCCCCCACGCCCCACCCTCCGTCCCTCTCTCTCTCTCTCTGTCTGTGCAGACATATTTACGTATGTCATGAACACAATCTTTACGTCAAATAGTAAAAAAGAAAGTCATGAATTTACCCACTTTGTTAAATTAATTTTTTAGAAAAAAAATACTAGTCCATGATATATACATATATACTATAATTTATGTTATTTTTAAAAAGTTTAATACATAATTAATTATATGATCGTAAAACATCAATCTTGAGGCTACCCATTTAGTTAAGTTTTTGAATTTGAGATATTTCAAACTCTGTAACTTACATATATTTTAATATAAAATTTTAAAAATTATAATATATTAACTTTTATTTTTATATTTAAAAATTAAATGCACAAGTTCAAACTCTTAGGTGAATAATAAGGGAAAAACAAATGCTTTGCATTACACCTTCCATTAAATACAATTTAGATATTTATCAATTGGTACAGGATTACAACCCATGTTGGGCATGGGAATTTTATCCATACCCAACCACTACTTATAAATTTTATTCAAATAAATTTTATCTAATCGGGTTTCCAGATTTTTACAAAAATTTATCTAAAGACATAAGTGAAATTATAATATCCAACTTATCAGGTGCTCAATATATTATATTATATATATTATACATCAAATATTATATTTAAGTGATTTATTGTTAATTTAGTTTGTAAAATAATAACACTTATATTATGATTTTATTTGGTTTGAAAAAAAATATTAAGATGTAATTTGAATATTTGTGCTATTTTGTTAATTATAAACTGTGTTATCTTATTAATTTTAAAAAATAAATTATATTAAAAGTAGTCTGTAAGTATATTATTAGACAAGAAAAATGACAGGGATTAAAATTAATTTATGTCAGAAGATGAGATAAATATGAAAATGAATTTCTTAAACCATAATAAAATAAATATATTATGAGTAAAGATCAATTGACATCTAGTGTAAGTACAAAACACTTACACTACATTTCACACTAACAGATGACATTAATTTAATCTATTAGAAATTAATATCAATTAATACTATGTATTAATTTTGACCAAATCAATAATATAAGATATAGTGTAAGTACCTTACACTTATATGAGATGTCAATTGATCATTTTTGGTATATTATTATCAACTCTTACCATTCCTAACCTAAGTATTAGCGACAGAAAAAAGTGACTTAACCCACCCCAACCTCTCCAAACAATTCTTTAACTGAGTCGCTCATGAGTGGAGGGCAAGTAACGGGGCACCTCAATCTTGAGATTTGATTGGATTACGACTTTTGATTTCATCAACCTACAGAAAGGATGAAAAAGGAAAACAAAAAAATCTATGGGGAAGGGGACCCCAAAGGGTTTGTCAAGAGACGCGTGGAGAGAGGGATGGAATGGTGCAAGAGGCCGCTGCTGAAGGCTCCTCCGGCTATTGGTGGGCAATGGGTTGTAGTTCGTGGAAAGATAGGACGTGACTGGCCTTCATTAAAACCCATCCATTCCCAAAATTAATATTATATTATGTCTCTCTCTATATCTACTACCCCTTTATTCCATCAGCTTTTGTTTATTGAATTAAGTTGAAATATGACACGGCAGAATCTTTTTAATGATACAAAAATAAGAATAAAAATTTAAATAAATTATATTTAATAAATATTTTGAAATAAAAATTTTAATTTATTTAAAAATTTAAATTTTAATTAAATGAAATAACTTAGATATTATCACTAGAGTTGTGAAATCTAAGTTCTATTTCATCACTTATTTACACAATTACTATATTACTTTATGTTTTTTAAAGAAATAACAAAGTTATAAAAATTTATAATATTATATTATAATAAATTTTAATATATATTATATAATATAATAAATTATATATTTACATACATAATATACATCTATATATGTGCGTAATATAATACAATGCGATACAACACAATACAATATATATAATAAATTTTAATATTTTAATATTAGAATATAAAATTTTTAATTTATTAACTTTAATATATTCTAATACATTAGAAGTTAAATTTTTTCTAATTTTAAAAATTTTCTAATAGAGATATTTTTGTTTTCGAAAAATTTTTTGATTTCTTTTTTTATTTCTATTCCAATATATTGAATATAATAATAATATAATAATTTTCATACTATCAATTTGTACTAATTATACTCATATAAATTTTCATTCCATTCTCATTCTTACTCTTACTTTCATTCTATGAAAAATCATGTCAACATAACATATGCCACTCAAGTATTTTTTATTTAGCCCTCATTTAATGAGGTTGAAAAGCCCAGTGAAAGTAAGCTTTTTCATGCTAAAAAGTTTGGAAAAAACAAGGAGCCAAACAAACCCTAATATTTTGTTCTAGTTTGTATTGTCTCAAATAATAATTTAGATAATCTTATAAGCTTCACAATTTTCAAATTAAAATACTCTTTTGTATTTTCTGACCTTACAAATTTGTCACCCGTTTCTAATTAGAATTTTAAATAACTCAAAATTATTTCAAAGTGTTGGCTCGGACAAGAAAGTCAATTCTTTTAGATTTTTTTAACTTTTTATTGAAAAATTGTCGAGTGAAACAGTTTGATAATTTTAATTATTTGGTCCAAAAAAAAAAGAATTATTCAATTAAGAATATTATATATTTTTAAAACGTCTCTTTTACTAACAAATACATATTTATAATTATATAAATATATACTTATAACTATTTTTATATATATACATACACGTATAATAGTTATATATTTATTTAATAATATAAGTATTTTGGGTATATTAAATATTTTTACTGGGTAATTATTTTTAAATATTCTTATGTAAGTAATTTTTTCTCTTCTAACTCTAGATAAAAAATTTATATTTGAACTATTCAAATAATTAAAATTATTAAGTTGTCTAACTTGTAATTTTTTTTATATATATTTCAAAACTTTTTAACAAGTAATGAAACATATAACATCAAAAAGTTAAACCCTTTTCCTAAATAATTAATACATAAAAGAATTAAATATTATGTCCCATAATACTTATAAAAAAAACCCTGAGAGGACCCCACGAAACAGTGAAAGAATTAAGTAGCTTTGGCATCTCCTGATTCACGTGGATATATGCTGATTGCCTTGATCAGGTGCAAGATAAATTAAAAGGAAAAAAAGGGGGTCATTCTACGACCATGGTCCAAACAGGACCTTATCAAGGTCCCATTCTCAGTCACCTCAATCCTGGTTTACTCAATCTCGCTGGATTGGACATGATTGGACAGCGGTTTGAGAATTTCTTACTGGGCATTTTTCCAAGATGCTTTTGACTTTTATGATTACCTGCAAGAACAGGCTGAGGCGTTGGCACAAAGGGCTGTAATCTTATTCCCCTCCGCGCCTTCCAAGCAGCCACTCACTGATGTGTTTAGTGACAGACAGAGAGCCTGTCAATGTTTGGTTGCTTTTTAGATTATATATATATATATATATATTTTAAAGTGTTGAATAAATGTAATTAAATTATTTATATTAATAGAATTGTGATTTAATTTGATTTAATTTAATTTATTTTTTTATATAATTAGATTTAATATTTAATATTTAAATAAATTGTATAAATTGAATTAAATGGTATAATTTATATATATAATTAAAAATTTTATATCTATATATAGTATATTTTTATTATTTGACTGTATATTTATTCTTTTTGTTATTTTTTATATTTATATTCATTCTAATAATTGATTATTTTTCTTTTTTATAGTGTGTTTCTATTCGTATGAATAAAATTCTGTATAATAGTATAAATATATTTATTATATAATGTATAACTGCTATAGTTAAATAATAAATAATGAATTTATTAAGTTAAACACGTTGAGAAAAAATTGATGACCAATTTTTAGGAAAATTCTGTCAAAATTTTTATAAAAGAGGTGAATTTAATCTATTTTATTTTGTAAATTACAAATCGTAGTTTAAAACTGAACCAAACCGTAAATCGTGGTTCAGTTTGATTTATAAAAATTATAAATTATAAATTATAGTTTAGTTTGAATTTAAGTATCAAACTGAATCAAATCAAACCACGAATATTCCTATTTCTTTCTTCCCTATGTGTTGTGCCCATCTTCTGATAATGGTTTTTCCCATCTGCGTTTGGAGAGTTTGTGTTGTACTCATATCCCCTTTATCTTTCAACTCATATTCTTGTTTGAAGTTTCATCAAATAGTTGATTTTTACTTTGCCACCCATGCTATTCCATAGTAGAAAAGGAGAGAATGTTCAATAGGTCTCATAGTATATTATTGAATAAGCATTTAGATATGGATAATATCACTTGAATGAATAGTATTTTAAATTATTATATTTGTGTTAGATATGTTTTGAATAAAATATTAGATAAACATATAAATTGTTAAAATAATTATTTTGTTATTGTAATGAATGGCGGTAGTTGTTAATGGTGGCCAACGATGGTAAGCAATGATGATTGGTGGTGGTTGGCCTCTGGCAACCAACAGTGGTCGATATGAACAAGTGAGTATGTTTTAATAATTTGGTATGTAAATAGTAAGCATATTATTATTTAAAAAAGTTGAATAAGAATCAAATAAAATTATTTTAACCCCCAAAATAAGTTTATTCGAATTTCTAAGGGTAACAATTCATATCCTGGTTATTTGACTAAGTTTATCCAATTTATTGAAGACAGACAAGGGCGGATAAATAAGCTTTATCCAACTTTTTTCAAGCTACCGAACATTGTCCATAAAAATATAAAGGGAGCTATTTCCTTTAAATTGTTAATTTTTTAACCCTGTAACATCCCAACCCAAAACACTTATCATATATTTTATTTTACATTATCATAATTAGTGACATTATTAATTGTTTAAATTTAGTTTTAAAAAAATAATAAATAAATAATATAATAATAAAATAAAAAAAGAAGAAGAAAAAATGAAAAAGAGTGATGATTGCATGGAGGCACATGTTCCCCATGTTGAGGGCATTTTATTTACTTTTGGAAAAAAAAAAAGAAGGAAAAGGAGAGTTACTTTAAGGGAGAAAGAAAGAAAAGGGGAAAAAGAAAGAGAGAAGAGGGAAAGAAAGAGAGAAGAATGAGAGCGAGAGAAGAAAAATGAAAGGGAAGGCGCAGACGACGGAAACTCAGTTCAAGCAAGGAACATGTTAATTTTTTTAAAAATAATAATTTTTTTTTTAGTTATTTCCAATCTAGTTGCAATTTAGATCTTTTTAATCGATTTAGATTTTGTATTAATTGCTGTTTTTATGATGAAAAATTTAAGAATAATTTCTATTAGTTTAGATTAAATTTTTATTAATTCATGTTAAATTTTTGCTAAGAAGGTGACCAAGTTAGGTTAGTAAAAACAAGATTAAACTGACACTAAAATCTGTTTAAACTCTAGTCTATAATTTTTACTGACACACTTACGGATTATTTTTCATAAAAAAGTAACTATAACTTCTTTTGTAAACGTGAGCATACCCTAGTATGCTTAACTTGACAATGAGTATAAAATAATATTTTGAGAATTTTCGGAGTACGTATGTAGTAGAAACTTTGACCCCAAATAAAAATGGTAGAAAATAACTTAATTAGGAAGTACATCTCATGTATGCACTAGCATATTTATGCATCAATGCATAATTTTGGCATGTTATTGATAGCGTATATGATTACACTTTAGGATAAACAAACCAGCCAATCAGTGAGACCACAGGATTGAGTCTGGACACACACAGTATCAGTAGAGGTGAGTAATCTTTTTTCTAAATTCAGTATTTTCTTTAAATAAAAATTAATATTTTCTTACAAATAAATGTTTTATTTAAAAACCAAAGGTTCTATTTTGAAATATTTTTATTTATATGTTATGATTATTTTGTAATGTGAAATAGAAACCGGAATCTCATTTTTATGCCGTATATTATACATATGAATGTTTGCAATTCACCTGGATAATTCGTTGGGTAGCCACGTAACTGTGGCAGTACTACATGATTTATTTATTGCCCGATGAGGCCTTATGACACCAACAAATTATGTGCATTCATTAATGGGGGTGGTGTCCTATGGAATTAGTCTCATGGCCAGTACCACCAGTGGATTCTTATTATGTCGTGTTTATATCTACGTGCATGTCAGACCTTATGTTTATTTTAGAGCCGTTATGTTTTAGATTTCATCCTTAACCATTATAAGATATTTTTGTTATGGATGGATCTGCAGGCTCAACGGGTGAATTTGCTTTATTTTTAAATTATGATTAGTGAATTGATATATCACAATATGATATTTTATATTAGTTAGGCCAGTTTTATGAAATACTTTTATTTACAATATTATACGATATATTCCTGTTTCACTAGTTTTAGTGACAAGACCATTCATTGGGACGTAAGTCTTATCACTCATTTATTTTTCAGGTTTCAGCAATAGAGACTTATAGTTATACCACATGCATCCAGCATATTCACGACTTGCATTCTAGAAAGGTTAAGCCCCACTCTTGTTAATAGTAGCTAGTTTGGGTTGTTTTTGAGTGAAAGTTAGATAGCTGTTCTGTACGTAAATCTTATTTTGGAAAGATGTGTTATGTAAGATAATTATGTTTTAAGTTATAATACTATCTTAGTTTTTCTGTAATGCCTTGCTGATATATTTATATATTTAGTTTTGTTGTGAGTTGTATGTTTGATTCAGTGGGTACGTTAGTTAAATAAGGTTTGGCTTCTCCGGTGAATCCGGGCATCGGAGGTTGTTAAACCCTGTTTTACTGTCATGCCTTACTCGAGTTACGGGGTGGGGTGTGACAATTAGTGGTATTAGAGCAGTGTTAAGATCTTTAGGGAGGTAGTATTAGTAAATTTTATAGAAAAAAAATTATTATATTTAGAATTTGTGTATAGCATTACTAATAAATATTATTTGATGTATTATACTGTATCAAGTAATTGTATCAATTCATGGTGAACCTAGGAGTACCTCGGATAGTGCTCATACTGGTTAGAGTAGGGCTAATAGAGAAAAAGGGAGCCAACCTCATAGGGAGGCATCCAGCATGTCATCTCCTGCCGCAATGACGGCAGGTGCATCACAAACGCATAATTCATTAGCACAACATCTCCCATTTAATATACCTGCACCTAGACCTCAAGTTCAGCCACCACCAGCCGTTATACAACCACTAGGGATGGTTACAATGGCAGTTCCAGTAGGAAGAACCACTATAGCATCTGCTTCCAATTTTTAGATGCACAGGAATGAAAAAGTAAAAATATTGAAAAAAGCTAAGAAATTGGGAGCGAAGAATTTGGAGGTACTATGGATCCATTACAGGCAGAGTTACGGCTTAAAAAGATGGAAAGAATTTTTAATTTGATGAGCTGCACAGATGAAAGAGAGAGTGCAGAATGCAGCTTTTCTTTTGAAAGGCCGAGCTGAGCAGTGGTGGACATCTTATACCACCCGACAACCTGCAGGCAAGGTAACCACTTGGGAGGAATTTAAGACAGAATTTGATCGACAGTTTTTCCTAGCCGTCTATCAAGACAACAAGAGGGAGGAATTTCTAGATCTTAAACAGGGAAAACATGTCAGTGGCCGACTATGAGGCCAAATTTATTAAGCTTTCCAAGTTTGCTTTACCCCTGGTGACACAGGAAACAAAGAAGTGTAGATTCTTTAAACGGGGACTTAGATTGGAAATAAAAGCAAAAACTCATATGCAATCATATGCTAGTTTTGCTGGTTTGGTAGAATGTGCTTACAAGGCATAAAACATTGAAAAGGATTTTGCTATCAGCAGACAAGAAAGATTGCAGAAACGAGCCATGAGAGGGTCAACCAGTAAAGGTAACAGTCAGCAACAGAAGAGGTCTTTCCAGTCTGTAGCATCTAGTGAGTGAGGAGAGGTATCAATGGCACTAGAGACAATACTAACATATTTTCCTAGTCCAGGAGAATGAGGGCTCAGGCCGAGACAGGAGTCAATTGTACCAAGTGGTCAGATAGTAGGGAGGGGACCAACAGAGACTAGTGTTAGTAGGACCAATGCTTCAGTAATGAGTCCATTGAAAAAGATTTAGTACCCGCAATCCTCCAAATGTGGTAAATTTCACCCGGGTTAGTGTCGTCAAGGATTGGGAGTGTGTTTACCGATGTGGTCAGTCGGGACATATGCAGAAGGCATGTCCTATAGGAGGGGTCCCAGATGAGGGGAAGTAGTGCATAAGGTAGCAAAGCAAGAATTAGTATAAGTGGACAGGGATCCATTCTATACAGACAAAGGGTAGAAGCCCGAGTTTATGCTATAACAGATCCAGAGGCTAGGGCCGCACCAGATGCAGTATTGGGTATGTTATTTATTTCTGGCACTTATGCATATGTTTTAGTAGACTCAGGTGCTACACATTCTTTCATTTCATCTTCATTTGCTGCAAGAATTGGATTAAAAGCTGAACCTTTAGGACAACCTATAACAATATCTACCCCAGTGGCGAGCAGTTTTATTGTGAGAAATACATATAGACAGTGTAAAGTGAACATAGCAGAAACTGAGTTGATAGTAGACTTGCTCCTTTTAGAGATGTATGACTTTGATGCTATTTTTGGGATGGATTGGTTGTCTATGTACAAAGCTAAAGTAGACTGTTTTAAAAAGGAGGTATTGCTACAGTTAGATGATGGTAAAGAAGTATGTGTTTGTGGGAGAACGCCGTATACTCCCTACTTGTCTTGTTTCAGCAATGACTGCTTGGAGACTGGTTAATAAAGGTTGTGAAACTTATTTAGCTAGTATAATTCAATCTGGTGTTAGCACTCCTCAGCTACAAGATATCTTAGTAGTAAGGGAATTTTCAGACATTTTTTTCAAAAGAGTTATCAGGATTACCACCAAATATGGAGTAGAATTTGGAATTGAGTTGGTATCAGGGACACAGCCAATTTCTCGAGCCCCTTATAGGATGGCGCCAGCGAAATTAAATGAATTAAAGACACACTTCAAGAACTGATTGATAAAGGCTTTATCAGACCAAGTGTATCACTATGGGGAGCTTCAGCTCTATTTGTGAGGAAGAAGATGGGACAATGAGACTGTGCATAGATTACAGGTAGTTAAATAAGGTAACTATCAAGAATAAATATCCACTGCCAAGGATAGATGATTTGTTTGACCAACTCCCAGGTGCAAAAGTATTTTCTAAATAGATTTGAAATCAGGATACCATCAGTTGAAAATCAAATCTCAAGACATACTTAAGACTGCGTTCAGAACAATGTATGAACACTATGAGTTCTTAGTAATACAATTTGGTTTGACAAATGCCCCTGCAACTTTCATGAATTTAATGAACAAAGTTTTTCAACCTTACTTAGATAAATTTATAGTGGTTTTCATTGATGATATTTTGATCTATTCTAAGACAGAGGAGGATCATAAAGAGCACTTAAGGACAGTGTTACAAATTTTACGGGAGAAACAATTGTATGCTAAATTGAGTAAAAGTGAATTCTGGATTGATAAGGTAATATTTTTGTGGCATATAATAATAGCCGAAGGAGTTTCAGTTGAACCTCAAAAGATCGAGGCTATCGTACAATGGGAATCTCCTACTAATGCTACTAAGGTGAGGAGTTTTTTTGGGACTGGCTAGATACTATAGAAGGTTTGTAGAAAATTTTTCCACTTTGGCTTCTCCTCTGACTAAGTTATTAAGGAAAAATAATAAGTTTGAATGAACTCAAGAGTGTCAACAGAAATTTTGAGGAATTAAAGTAGAGTTTAACCGCTGCTCCAGTACTGACACTCCTAAATAATGGAAGGGAGTATGTGATCTATAGTGATGCCTCATAGAAAGGTTTAGGCTGTGTACTTATGTAAGAGGGCAAAGTTATTGCTTATGCTTCCAGACAGCTCAGGTCTCATGAATCAAACTACCCTACACATGACTTGGAGCTAGCTGCTGTAGTGTTTACTTTAAAAATTTGGAGACATTATTTATATGGGGAGAAATGTCAGACATATACAAACCACAAGAGTTTGAAGTATGTCATGACTCAGAAGGAATTGAATTTAAGGCAGAGGCGGTGGATTGAACTCATTAAACATTATGATTGCACCATAGAATATCATCCAAGAAAAGTAAATGTGGTTGTAGATGCACTTAGTAGGAAGTCTTCATGTAGTATTTTTTCTTGTATCAGAACAACACAGTTACCCTTATATTAGTGGAGTTAAGATCTTTGAATGCAAGATTAACAGTTGGCAGTTGTGGGGCCCCTACTAGCAAAATTTTGAATTAGGCCTACTCTACTAGAATAGATAAAGAAATTGCAATCACAGGGACCCTCAGTTGAGGAAGATTTGAAAGAAACAGGAAATAGAAAGCAAGAAGATTTCAGAATAAGGGAAGATGGTGCATTATTATTCAAGAATAGAATGTGTGTACCAAAAGTTGAGGAACTCAGAGATCAAATTTTAGAAGAGGTGCACAGTTCGGCTATGCCATGCATCCAAAGAGTACTAAGATGTACCAAAACTTGAAACAGAATTATTGGTGGAAAAGCATGAAAAGGGAAATGGCTAATTATGTATCTAAATGTTTAACCTGTCAACAAATTAAGGCTGAGCATCAAGGACCTGTTGGATATTACAACCATTACCGATCCTGAATGAAAATGGGAACACCTGACCATGGATTTTGTTATGGGATTACCGACCACTAGAAAAGGAAATGATGCTATTTGGGTGATAGTGGATTGACTGACTAAGTCTGCTCATTTTATCCCTGTTAAGAATTCTTTCTCTTTAGATAAGTAGCCGAATTGTATATGGATGAAATTATTAGCAAACATGGAGTACCTGTATCCATTGTGTCGAATAGGGATTTCAGATTTACTTCAGGATTTTGGCTGAGTTTATAGCAAGCTTTGGGGACCAAACTTAAATTTAGTACAGCCTTTCATCCTCAACCGATGGACAATCAGAACAGACTATTCAAACTCTAGAAGATATGCTTCGTAGTTGTGTATTGGAATATTCGGGCAGTTGGGACAAACTTTTGCCTTTAATGGAGTTTACTTATAATAATAGTTTTCAGTCCAGCATTGGTATGGCTCCATATGAAGCACTCTATGGTAGAAAATGCAGACTCCGATCTGTTGGGATGAAGAAGGAGAAAGGAAGTTTTAGGGCCTGAAATTGTATAGACCACTGCGGTTAAATTAAATTAATTATGGATCGATTGAAGATGACCCAGGACAGACAGAAAAGTTATTCCGATCCCAAGCATAGGGATGTTAACTTTGAGATTGGAGATAAGATGTTTTTAAAAAGTATCCCAATGGAAGGGTATATTAAGGTTTGGCAGGAAAGGGAAATTGTCTCCAAGATACATTGGGCCATATGAGGTGATAGAAAGAATTGGGCCAGTTGCTTACAGATTGGCATTGCCACAAGAACTGTCACAGATTCATAATGTTTTTCATGTTTCTCTGCTCTATAAGTATATATCAGATCCTTCTCATGTTTTGCAAGCCCAACCAGTGGAGCTCAAAGAAGATTTGTCTTATGAGCAACATCCTGTATAGATCTTGGCTCAAGAAGTAAAACAGTTACGGTCTAAAGAAATCCCATTAGTAAAAGTTTTGTGGAGAAATCAAAAGTAAGAGGGAGATGACTTGGGAAAGGGAGGAGGATATAAGAGAAATAACTCATATCTATTTACTTCATAAGTATAGCTGAATTCGGGGATGAAATTCCTTAAGGAAAGTATTGGACCTGAAATTGTATAGATTACTGCAGATCAAATTAAATTAATTAGGGATCGATTGAAGATGGCCTAGGACAGAACAGAAAAGTTATCCGATCCCAAGCATAGGGATGTTAACTTTAAGATTGGAGATAGAATGTTTTTAAAAGTATCCCCATACAAGGTATATTAAGGTTTGGCAGGAAAAGGAAATTGTCTCCAAGATACATTGGGCCATATGAGATGATAGAAAGTATTGGGCCAGTTGCTTACAGATTGACATTGCCATCAGAATTGTCATAGATTCATAATGTTTTTCATGTTTCTCTACTCATAAAGTATATATCAAATCTTCTCATGTTCTGCAAGTCCAACTAGTGGATCTCAAAGAAGATTTGTCTTATAAGCAACATCCTGTACAGATTGACTCGAGAAGTGAAACAGTTACAGTCTAAAGAAGTCCCATTAGTAAAAGTTTTGTAGAGAAATCAAAAACAAGAGAGATGACTTGGGAAAGGGAAGAGGATATAAAGAAGAAATATCCACATCTGTTTACTTTATAAGTATAGCTAAATTTCGGAGATGAACTTCTTTAGGGGAGTAGATTTGTAATATCCCAATCAAAACTCTTATCATATATTTTATTTTGTATTATCATAATTAGTGACATTATTAGTTGTTTAAATTTAGTTTTAAAAAAATAATAATAAATAAATAAAATAAAATAATAATAATAAAGAGAAAAAAAAAGTGTGATGATTGATGGGGGCACATGTCCTCCACGTTGAGGGCATTTTATTTACTTTTGAAAAATAAAGAAGGAAAATGAGAGTTACTTTCGACAAAGAAAAGGGAGAGAAAGAAAA